>CAJDSM010000678.1:736-14481 GCA_903981925.1 Ostrea lurida | reverse complement strand
TATATATATATATTTGGATGCTGCTATTTATATTGTCGGTAACAGCACTGACTGTAACCTTATAGGTGAAAGTTACTAGGAGTCTTAATTTCCTTCCGCCTTTACCGTTTTAGCAACCACACATACAATTCCAAAATGGTGTACAGGAAACTAAACGTCAATATAAAAAACAAAATCCTCACAAAGCTGCGAAAGGCTAAAAATAACATTCTTGACTTTCTCTCCTAAAAAGTTAACACTTATGATAAAGCTTAATGGTTTACCCTGCGAAATGTTTTCATATTGGCTACCATTTTCGGATTTTAAAGTGGATGCTGCAGCTAATTGGAAACCACTGGTCAATTTCTGCAATGAAAAGAAATTACCATAATTGGCATCTGAATTAATTTAAGTTCTTAATATCCCTAAAAATGAAATACAGAAACATGATATACAAACCAAGTTGTCGTTACCAATAACCGGTTTATTGATGCATATTTATTAATATTTTTGGATATTTTACGTAACATTGACTCTAATGGCAGACTAACAACTACATTATATGATAAGCGTGATGACATTAACTTTGCAATCGTCAACTTTTCTTTTTTATGTAGTAATATACCACTATCACCTGCTTATGGTGTGTATATCTCCCAGTTGATTCGATACACAAGAGCATGCTATGCGTATGCGGACTTTTTAAAGCGAGGCCAACTACTAACAAAAAAGTTGATGCTGCAGGGTTATAACGAATCTCATTTAAAGTCATCATTTCGCAAATTCTACGGTCGCTATAATGACCTTGTTTGCGATTACAAATTATCACTAAGTCATATGTTGACTGATTTGTTTCATACCCTTTGTTAGACTGTCATTTTCCTACTAGATTTGACTACGGGTAATCCCGTTTACTTTATTTCGACTAAGGGCTCACGGCGGGGGTGACCGTTCGGCAGAGGATGCTTACTCCTCCATGGCACCTGATCCTGCCTTCTCTTTTGTCGGAGGTCCGTGTTCCCCTACACTCGATTTTGTATCTGTTTTTTGGATTATGATTACGTTTGACATAATGTTAACTTCGCCTTTTTGTATTGGATATTTTCGACTGGGAGAACATTAATTTACAAAATAACAACTACGGACCTTTAGTATGGATCCCATTACCCACTTAAACTCTTCTTAGTTCATTACACCCCTTACATTTAACACGTTGTTAACTTTGCCAATTTATGCTATATTGTAACCGTAAGAAACAGACGATGACGTATATCCAAAGCTGGATCAGGGGGTGAGTCAGAATTCAAAGCAAAATGGGGAATAAATTTCCACAAAAGTCTAGCAATATCAGGAGGTGGCAGCATTAGGGCCGAAACTGTAGCTGTTGCAGCATTTTCTCTCCTTATTTCCGCCAATTCTTTTCAAACATAAAACGATATCATGTAGAAGAACTTGGAATTCATTAAGGAAAATAACTCTCATTGGGATAAATGACGATCATAATAGGTACAGTGTACCCAGCAACCCTTTGCATGGCGTAAGAGGCGACTGAATGGAGTGGTACATCGAATGAAAATGAAACAAACCCGAGGCCCGGTGTCACAGTAGGGTTGCACCATAAAGGTGCCTTCCTGATCAATGACCCTGAGTGCCGAGCATATGTATAAATTTCGCAGCCCTTCACCGGCAATGATAACGTCTCCATATGAGTGAAATATTCTCGAGTGGGGCGTAAAACAATATATAATCATTTTTTATGAAGCTGTCGAGTTAAAAGGTCATTTTTTGTCAAATGTTGCCGCACATGGGATACAAACGTTTACAAATCTTACGAAGATATATGACAATTTTGATCACGGTACGAACTGTAAAGAAACTTCGCTTAGCATTGTGACAGTTGCACGGAAAGCGTGGCAAGCATGACGGAGTGGGACAGACATAATCTAAAATACGATGTCTTCAAAACGTTAGATGCTATAATGATATGTAACAACGATTAGCATCATTTGAAACAATATAAAATCGTGAAATAGTTTGCACAATAGCATATTGATAACTTGCGCGATTGTAAAGAGATACTATACGGACATACAAATGATTTTGAGCCTTTCATTGAATGACGCATTTAGTTGGTTTCGAAAGCACTTGGCAGTGTGTTTGATTTGTTGTTGTTTCATAATTGCACTTCATGATTTCCATACTTTTTGTCGGTAATCGATAGTGTTGTAGAAGTTCACCCAGCCGAAAATGCCCATTATACGGTACCAATTTTGATGCACCTGATGTGAATTTCGACAAATTATGTCTCTTCAGTGATGCTCATTCGTTGAAGGATCAGAGCTATGTCTGAGGGTGATAATCCTTAATTTTGAAATAAATTTCTAACTCTACCACTGCAATTAAATATATGTATGTCTTTGTATACATTGTGAAAACCTGTCAGGCATGTGAGCATGTGTACCTTATACTCTTCAGCAAAGAAATCTTTGTTTCTAGAATCCAGGTAGTCTTTGAACTTCGATTTTCTTATGGCCGATTTCGATGTCGTCATAGCTGTTAATAATTCAGAATATTCAGTATGATAAACTGCAATGTCATTCTTAACATGATGACATTCATGCAACATATAGAACTACATGTATAAAAAAATTAATTTACAGTCATAAAACTATTTACTAATCATCTTACGGAGAGTCATTAAAGGGGTGTATTATATATATATAACACGTAAATCCAGATAAAGCCTTTCATCAAGGAACCTGAATAAATCTGAAATCAAATTATTAGAAAAAGGCTTGAAATTTGCGCCAACGCCCAGCAAAAACACTACATATCTTATTCAGAACACAGAAGAATTTTGTCGAAAATTAAGATTACGAGAATTTTTCAACATTCGTACGATGAGGATATATCTTTGGTAAAAAAAATAAAAGTACTTTCAAAGCCAACCGTAACAGGGCTAAACATCTTGAGGATTACATTCAATGTCTCAGAAGCGCATCCCAGACAAATATCAGCAACACAAATGTTAAAAATAATATTTCGGGAACAGAACGGGAGACAATAACATCTCTTGGAGAAGACGATTCTATCATAATTAAACAGGCGGACAAGGGCGGTACCATAGTGATAATGGACAAAGACCACTACAAAAATACGGTATCGGATCAACTAAATAACCCCGAGTTTTACAACGAGTGTCCCAATTGTGAAGACAAATAAAAAAACCGGTGAAGAAATTGAAGAAATGTGTTTCAAAATTTTCAACTACACTTACTAAAAAGGAACAGGAATACCTGCTAGAATTTGAATTTAAAAGTAGCAATTTTTATGGACTTCCTAAAATTCACAAATCAAGGCAAATAAAAGACGGGATACAAGGAAGGAAATCTACTTACATCAAATTACCGAAATCTGACGATTTAAAATTGAGACCAATGTTCTGTCCCACACAGCCACTTAGCAATCTGCTATATATAATACTATGATTACGTTTGATACTTTGTTACTTCGCCATTTTATATCACTTTGTAAAGAAATACCAAGTTTCATTAACGATAACATGGACTTTTACATCATAATCCCGACACGTTAAAGAAGATACAACACTTGTCAGCTTCGATGTCACAACCTTTATACCAATATACCCCACACTTTGGGGCTTGAAGCCATCTTGTCAGCTTCGATGTCACAGCCTTTATACCAAATATCACCCACACTTTGGGGCTTGAAGCCATTCTGTTTTGGTTGGATGACAAACATGGAAACCAAATAGACCCTAGATCCCTGAAGGAACTTATTCTTGAGGGGCTACAACTAATTCTTCAAAACAATAGTTTCTTTTTTGAAAACAAGTACTTTTTACAAATAAAAGGCACAACAATGGGTGCAAAGGTTGCGTCAACTTACGCCTATCTTGTTTTAGGATTTCTGGAAGAAAAAATGCATTTGGAAACTGAAAAAAAAAATATTTGGATCCGATTTTTCTAATTATATAAAGTACCAATGGAAACGTTATTTAGACGACTGCTTCATTTTCTGAGGGAAATCAGACATAGAATTAAAAAAAATTCATATATCATTCAACCAACCCCATGAAAACATCAAGTTTACCGTTGAAACCAGCCAAAGGGAACTTCCGTTTTTAGACATACTAATTATGAAACAAAATAACAACATTTCAACTGATCTATTCTATAAGGAAACCGACAGTCATCAGTATTTTCTTTTCAACTGTTGTCACCCATCAAATACGAAACGGAACATACCTTTTAACTTAGCCAGGAGAATTTTCACCATAGATACAAATGAAGAACTTAGAAATAAAAGATTAAAAGAACTCAAAGATTATCTCCATCGTCAAAAATATCCCAATGATCTTGTAAATGAAGCTATCGGAAAAGCTATCAGAAAAGCAAAACAGAATTACGGAAAGTCAAGAGAAAGGCAGAATCTAAAACATTACGCACAAAAACCGGCCCTTTTCTCATCACCCATAATCCCAGGAATCACAACATATTCAATACAACGACAAATTGTTTCCCAGTGCTCCAACACTCGAGAAATTTAAAGAAAATTATTCAACAAAAGGACATCATTTATTGTAGAAAACAACCACCCAATTTGAAGAAACGTCTTACAAAAGCCAAATTTACATCTGAAAAAGAAATATCTACCATCTGCAAATGTCAGGAGTTTCATTGTGGCACCTGTAATTTTATACAAACTGGAACTCTATAACATTTAAAAACGGAGTAACTTTTTATGTTCATTCAAATATGAATTGTAAAACAAAAATTGTCATTTACTGCATGACTTGCGATGGATGCGGCGGAAACTACATAGGACAAACCGGTAATAAAGTATCCGTCCATAAACAACATATTAGAGACCCATCTGTAAGAAATACAGCATGCAGTGAACATTTCGATGTGTGCGGCAGAGGACAGTTCAACATTTTTCCAATTTATAAAATTCAAGAAGAACGCGAACAAATATGACGGGCAAAAGAACAATATTTTATCAGTAAATTTAAACCAAAACTCAACAGATAATGTATTTTAAAGTTTAAATATTTAATTATAGTATCATGTTTCGTGAATTTAATCGTTGTTTATACATGTGTGTTAATATGTGTTACACATTTTTAGACGTTATGATTATTTTTTTTCCTCTTATTGCTAACATTAATTTTGGAGAGAAAAAATATACAAGGAAATGAATAACTACAGCGAAAAAATATGTATATTTCATTGACAAATTTAAATCCATACTACAAATATGTACAATATATAATGATTACAAAGTTTGCGTAAATAGAAATATTATACTTTCATGTAAATACTTGAATCTGATTGGTTGAGAAACCTTTGATAAAATAGACTGGCAACCGCTGAATGATCAAACCGCGCCCACAGTGTGTGAGAACGTAACAACGGTCCACATTGCTTGACAACGGGTGTTATTCTAAAAAATGTTGACTGCGCGAAATTTATGCGCGTACGGTTCACCATTCTAGTGTACATAAGCGGAGCCGGTAAAACGGAATTTTGCAATTGTTAAATCAGCATCAATGGTCGCAAATCACAAATGAGAAGCTAGGTATTTCAATTCTGCAATTTTTCTTGATGTTTACATCTTACTTTAGTCAAGTTTTACATGTTTATGCTTGACGTTGTGTTTTTGCGTCACAGTATTATGACGTCACAATCGAAAGCTTCCATCTCGTTAGGCCTAATGCGCATTTACTCAGTACATTTTGGTACCAACAGTTGCATTTAGAATTCGTAATCCATGACATTCAGATATAATATAATAAATAATGCCTGCAAGAGAGGGTTACAGTGGAAATAGTCACCCTTGAAAACCATTGTTGACCTCGGCTAACGCCTCAGTCACATGGTTTTCTCGGGGTGACAATTTCCACTGTAACCCTCTCTTATGCAGTCATTATTTATATAATGTTATTCATAAATGTGTGAATATGTGCAAGATACATTCATAAATGTATAATTATTTTGGTGTATTTCATTAATATTTATTGCGCCAAAATATTAACGTAGTCTTACTATGACGATCGGGCTTGGTTCAAATTTGAAAAATCGTCTATTAACCTTCAACTCTTTTCTTCCTTTTACGTCTGGCATACAAAAGGAGGCTGAATCCGATGCCAGCAATGCAAGGAGGTAATAACAATGTGATGACAATAGTAACAATGCCATAATCTTCTTTTTTGTATGCTTTCCTTGTTGTTGTATCAGTAATATTTTTCAACGTAACATTTTCAGTTGTAATAGGTAATCTGTAATTGAAAAAAATAGATAAATTTTCCTCAATTGTTGAAGAAATATCACTTGTATATCATGTCGTCAGGAAACGTACCCCTCTGAACAATTCTTCCCAGCTACAAAACAACGAGAGACCACATTGATGGTCAAGCAAGCCGGATCTGAAAACAAAAAAGAAATGTCTTAAATACCTTTGATATGACTTTGTAAGTATTAATAGGAAATGCTTACTGCTTCTAGGTGCATGTTCATACCTCTGGTGTAATTAGGGCTCCGTCTTTACCTAATTTATGAATTTGTATTCTTTATAGGAGTTTGATCACTTTTCGTAATCCTCAAAATAATTGTTCGTTATCTTCATGTTATCATGAACTAATTTCAAAACTATTAAAGGACGGTAACTGCAGATCTATATGGAAATATGGTAGGTACATCGATGAGTGGCCAGTCAAATTAAACAAAGTTATTACCATACCAGTGGTCTTCGTGAAACATTAAAGGGGCATGGACACGTTTCGAGCTAAAATGTTTAAAAATCTTGGAAATATTAAATTTTTAATGTTTACAATGCTCACTTAGGGTATTCAATGTTCAGCAAAAAATTGAATGTCATTTGTTGAGTTACAAGTGAGATACAGCACTTTTAATTCTTCGCTATGTAAACAAAGCTCGACCCATGTTTTTGTTTACCTATATTGAATATTCTAGCATACGTTCCGTTTAAAGCAGATTTTTTTCAAATTACAAGTTCACTCTGAACACAATGAAATAGTTTCTAGTGGTTTCTCAATCTCATTTCGTTTTAAACATTATATTTTCTGTGAAGCAACCTTTACCTAAATGTAAACAAGGCTCGAGCCTTGTTTACATAGCAAAGAATTGTTAGTGCTCTATCTCACATAAAACTCAACATATGACGTTCAAATTTTTGATACCCATTAGAAATACCATACTTGAGCATTGTAAACATTAAAAATGAAAATCTAAGATTTAAACATTTTTAGCTCGAAACGTGTCCATACCCCTTTAAAGTCTATGTGAAATAAAATTCTTACGAATATTCTTACTTAAATATTTTTGATGAAATCATTCCCCTTTGGCCATAAATGGCTGTTTAAATAGGTCCAAATATTGAATTATATTGACGCATATCCTTAGTGTGGTCTCCATCCCCGCCATACTGTGTTTTATATTGAAAACTGCGTTGTCAGGGGCGAGGACCAGAGAATGCTATCATTATTGACGGTCAGAGATAAGCGATGATGTTATGGTTTAAAAACACGTGCCCGTGTTAGAGTAGGTCCATAGTACCCCTTGCTTGTTATAAGAGGCGACTAATTGGGGCGAGTCTTTATATGAGACTATTTTTCTATTTTTCATTGGGTGGACAAAAAAGGGGGACTATCACTAACCATAAAAAAATCAATCATGTTTCCGCTTTTACGTGTAAAAGATATTCGGTAGCACAACATTGGTTTTTTGTTGATATCTTTCAACACGATTGGCTTTATTCACTGACATAATATGTATAACCGTATACAGATAGCACGTAATTATTGGTCACGTAAAAGTGACGATTAAACATAGCGTTGTTTTAATATTTTATCATAAACAAACTAACACCGATCGTCGGCACTGTGTTGAGGTGTTTGATAAAATTAGAAAGTGTACATTGGATATATTTGTTTCCATATATTCTTCAAATGTTGCTTGGGTCACCACATAGCCTACACCCTGCATGTTGAGATACCCGATGTAGATCATCATTACGACTGTAGAATTTGTGAAATTCTAACTTTAACCGACACTTACTTTACGACCAAACCAAACATAAATGATTCATTTTATATTGCTAATTAATACTTGGGATATTTTTCTTTTATGTTGAATGTTACCTTGTAATTATCTTTCAGTTGTTTTTCCAGGCATTGTATTGATTGGTAATGTCGTGATATTACCGAAACTGCAAATGTATATTGTCCACTATATATGGATGATGATTTACTATTCACTCAACCTTTTTTTCTTGTGTTTCTTTTGAAATTCGCATTGGTTTCATGTGATAATGAATACATTTATGTTACAAACTAGTTCGGTCCGGCTTTCTAATATCACCTCTTCAAGGTCAAAGGATACAGTGGGTGTTTAGTTTCAAGTAAAGAAAAGGTCAACACTTAAACTTAGTGTATATCTTTTAGAAAATACTTAGAAGAATAAATATAAAAAAGGCTACAGACAATTAAAGGCCTTTCTTTAATGTTTGATCCAGCGATATTGCAGAAAAAAAAATGCAATCCGTTTAAACCGGCTATGAATTGTTTTATGCAATGCTAGCTACATGTACTGTTTTCACCCAATAAAACAATAAAGAATATTTTATTGTTAAAAGAAAGGAACTTGAAAAAAGTTCCATGGCCAACCATCACTTGGTCATAATCAGTAAACACCAAACCAAACATCCAGAAAATGTTACCTGCTCTGCTCATAAACGCCACTTACATTTGTAGAGATTTTCATCAAGAATGCTGGTGTTAGGACAACCATTTACAAATGTATTTCTGCATTCGATTTTGTCAAGGTAGCCACTGTCCTGTAGTGCCAAACAGTTGCCTGCAAACCAAAAATACGGATAAAGAAATTACAGAGAAAAAATGCAAGCAAAGGATCAAATAAAAATCATTGATTGTATTTGCTACGATATTAAAAAATAAAAATCACAGCCGCGAAACATGTACATGACTCGAATAGGTTGGGCATATTTCCCTTTACAGCGAATATTACCATAATAAGATTCCAGGGTAATACATCTTTTTTAAACGCTCTTTCTGGTGTATTAGACAGAACGAAACGCAGACATAAAAAAAATTGTAGGAGATGGCAGTACACTTTTAAGATCGACTTCCCCTCAGGAAATTGGTTTGCTATCAGGAAACTACAATATTACTTTTGCTGACTTTGTCAATGATATACTTTAACTATACGCCATGGAATATATTATATATTATAACGAATCTCATTTAAATCATCATTCGCAATTCTACCGGTCGACTATAATGAACATGTGTTTTCGATTGCAAAGATTCACTAAGTCAATAGTTGACTGACATCTTTTCATAAACCCTTGTTAGAACTGTCATTTCCTACTAGATTTTGATGAACGGGTTTAACCGTTTTACTTTGTTTCGACTACAGGCTCACGGCGGGTGTGATCGTCAGCAGATGATGCTACTACCTCCATGGGCACCTGATCCTACATCACTTTGTCGAAGAGTCCGTTTTGTCCCTACACTCGATTAAATCGAAATAAAATTTTGTATATGTTTTTTTTTGGATTATGATTACGTTTAACACGATGTTACCTTCGCCTATTTATATTAATATAGGTATGGGTATGATGATGGTTTTCAAGGTTTCCTAGAGTTTAAGTGGAAGTTGATTCCGAAATCAAAACAGTATCGATCATCAAATGTTTCACGAATAAATTTTAGAAGATATGATAATAAATGTACGTGTTGTGAAACACTGAAGCCCAGGACGGCACTACCAGTGAAAGGGGCGTGTCATAAGGATTCCAATACACTCACACGTGAACTATGAAACCCCGTTTACTTATCATTCAAAATTTGTGACCATGTTAAAGTTTTTGCAGACAAACAAACAAATAAACTGATAGTATATGCACTCCCGAATCATTGATAAAAATACTGAATCAATTTGAGCAAAACAATAAAAGCGAATCATAGACTATCAAAGTAGTATGACAGTAGTATGCATGTATGTTTCAATGAAAATTTCTGCAATACAAACCTTCTACAAAGCGCGAGCGACTGGTAGATGTGCAATACTCAAGTAGGTATGAGAGGTCTTTATAAGGGGCACACATATATCGTGTGTTCCCTGTGCAGTTCTTTCTCAATTTCGCATCTTCATAGGACGTGGTATTTGACGGACATTCCGCTGTGATGCTCGCATCAAAAATGTTGGAAGATACCTAAAATATACCAGATTAACTTCATTTGTAAATACTATAAAACTGGGGTGTATGCCCCATTTAAAGGACATTTTTTCGTATCAAAAGCTACAAATATACCCCCCCCCCCTTTCGGGTAAGTAAATAAATTCCATATGTAATTAAATGCGTTACAAGGGATTTAAGGGAAAAAGGATTAAAATTCCTGTAGAATTTTCAAATACTCTCTCAACTTTCGTATCATAAATTTCGTAACAAGCTATTTCTATTTAATAGTATTTTGAAAAACATATAAAAAACCTATAGGGTTGTTTGGTTAAGTCCCGTCGACAATTTTTCTCTCATATTGAGAAGTCACCAGATGTAGAAGAACTAACACCTAGAGTGATGCATGACCTTCGTTTTAAAAGAACCGTAGCGCGTGATTCTCACATAGAAATGCCGCGCGTATGGCGAACAAGCAATCACTATCTATAATGTATCAAAGCTGCAGTGAATTTCGTTTGTTCTCAGGCTGTGGGTATCTGTACATAACCACTGATACCCCTAGGCGCGGCATAACCATGATACAACACATAATCTGCATAAAAGTAACAGTTTTACATCAATTTCAATACGTAAATTAATTTATTCTTGTGAGCGATTCGTCTGTTGGGCTCATGTTTTTAAAAAAAGTAACTTCTAGTTCTACGAACAGTGCAAGTATTCACACTGTCCAAAACGAAACGGGGGGTGGGGGTGGGGGTGTACTCTCTGCTTTAACCCCTGACATCCTCCAAAAGTTGAAATATACTTCACAGTTATTGAACGTGTTTTTTACACTCGCAATCCCCACGTTTCGAATCATCAATTTCACCTAGAGTATTGCATTTTTGCTCGTTCATTAGTGTCCATTAACCCACTCACATTGTCTACTTCTATTATTTTTAGCAACCTTCCTTTATTTTCCTCTAAGTGAGAAATGAAGATCCTAAATTTCACTTTACACGTGCATGATAATTTGGGGGTGCTCTGATACATGTGACTTACAAAAGAGGTTTAAATATTGGTTATGTAAAGAAGGACGAAGGTGGGTTAAAATGTCACTCGGACGCTGCACGTCCTATTGGCATTTTTGCCGCACTTTCGTTCCTTTGTACATAACAAATTAAACCTATTGTGTAACTATTACTTAACATCTTAGATTTGACGCGGCCATGGCACTAGCTGGCTCGAACTCACGACCTACCGGTTGCAAAGCGAACGTTAACGCTAGCTTTCGACCGGTAAAACTCCTACAAGGAAATTCAATACAAACTAAAACTTTGGTAAACATGGATCCCGGGATCAGGTGTAAATATCCCCTGTCGACATATCACACCCGTTGTGAACCTTATATATGTCGATTCACTATATCCCAACGAACTAGACCTCCATGTCTGCTTCGTACTTGGATATCTTATTGAACATTGACATTAACGGCAAACTAACAACTCATTTTTATCACAAACGGGACGTTTTCGGCTTCTCCACCGTCAGTATCCCATATTTATGTGGCAATATTCCATCATCACATGCATATGGTGTGTATGTCTCTCACCTTATACGATACGCATGAGTTTGTTCTGCGTATGATCAGTTTTTAAATCGAGGCAGGCTACTTACAAACAAGTTGTTGTTGCACGGGTTTCAACAGTCACGTTTAAAGACAGCATTTTGTAAATTCTTGGGTCGTTACAGTTCGGTTTAATTTACCAGTTTGACCTACCATTGAATCAAATACT
This sequence comes from Ostrea lurida, assembly GCA_903981925.1. Taxonomy (NCBI): domain Eukaryota; kingdom Metazoa; phylum Mollusca; class Bivalvia; order Ostreida; family Ostreidae; genus Ostrea; species Ostrea lurida. Next base: position 2,482 of record CAJDSM010000678.1, on the reverse strand, counting down.
GTCTGATGTGTTTCATAGCAATTGTTAAAACCGTTTTTCATACACTGATTTGACTACGGATTGCTCCGTTTACCTGATCAAGACTATCGGCTCACGGTGGGTGTGACCGGTCAACAGGGGATGCTTACTTCTCCTAGGCACTTGATCCCACCTCTGGTGTGTCCAGGGGTTCGTGTTTTCCCAACTCTTGTTTTTGTATTATATTTGGGACTTACGAGATTGATCATTGTTCGTTATTTTTGGCTTTACATCTTGATCAGGTACACGGGTTTCCTTGTAGTTAGAATCAGTGTACAGAGAACGGGCTAACATTTGGTATGGAACACTTCAAATAGCATTTGGCTCAATGACAGGTTGTACTGACAAACTAGATCATTATAATAACAATCATAGAATTTATAAAATACCGACTTGACACGACTGTTAAAACCTCTCCAACATCAACTTATTTTTCAGTAGCCTGTCTCGATTTTCAAACTAAACATGCATAGAACAAGCTTTTGAGTATCGAATCAGAGACATAAGCACCATATGCAGGTGATAATGGGACATTGCTACATGAATATGGGAAGTTGACAATAAGGAATCTGAAATAATCTTGTTTATCATAAAGTTGTGCTGTTAGTTTGCCGTTAGAATTAAGTTGGATTGCTACACCAGAGAAATTTAATGTGAATGAAAAGTAAAGGATATTTTTAAGATTAAAAAAAAATCACTCTACTTCGTAAAACTGCGGTTTTAGTAGAAATCAATTTGTAAAGAATTTAAGATCCCTGCTGTAATCGAACCTGCGATCAGTTCAGTGGACAACGTGCTAACCTACTCAGCTAGGCATTTAAATTTGAAATGAATTGACATATAATCCTGATTTTGGTATTTTCATTCCACGTTTCAAAAAGAAGTCAACCATAATGAATTTGTAGAGATCTACCTTAATATTCAATAAGATATCTAAGTACGAAGGAGATGTGGAAGACTCTGAATGAAAAATAATAACCTTATGAATATTCAAAACCCCTATACTTTATTGATGAGAATGGATTATCTCGCCTTCTAACAATCACACTGCGAAATACATGGTCTGTACTTAGCAGTTTTTGTGGTTATACAAGGTGATATCTTTAGTTACATGTATATGTTGTTTATTAGAATTTATTTCTAGATATAAATTGGTGAAGTAAACAATGTGTTAAACGTAATCATAGTCCAAAAATATACAAAATCGATTGTAGGGCAGCACGGACATCCACAAAAGCAAAGGTAGGATCAGGTGCCATGGAGGAGTAAGCATCCTCTGTTGACCAGTCACACCCGCCGTGAGCCCGCAGTCGAAACAAAGTAAACGGGGTTACCCGTCGTCAAATCTAGTAGGAAATGACAGTCTAACAAAGGGTATAAAACAAATCAGTCAACATATGACTTAGTGATAATTTGTAATCGCAAACAAGGTCACTATAGCGACCGTAGAACTTGCGAAATGATGACTTTAAACGAGATTCGTTATAACCCTGCAACATCAATTTTTTGATTTCATATTTAGAAAAGCATTATGCAATACATACTGGCAGTCCCATTAACGATGGAAATATAACGGTGATAACAATGACTTGATAGACAGCTGTCATGTTGCAGGGTTTCCGTCCATTTCTGTGACTTCTAGAATGATATTCGTAAACTTTCCTGAAAATATATAGAAAATGAATAGATATATCAATCAATCATTTACAAAATCCTTGTATAGTGTAT
>CAJDSM010000677.1:0-26627 GCA_903981925.1 Ostrea lurida | reverse complement strand
TTCCACCCTTCGTGGGCCTACTCCTTTATCTGATTGTAACAAAACTGTGCCAATTTGCTAACATTAAAAGTATTTTTTCTATTCTATTCTATTTCACGAACGGAAACTAGTCCATACGGTACTATTTTTAAAATTATATTTAAAAAGGTTCAAAAATTTAAAACATGCATTAAAACTTGTAGATTTTAGATTTTCATTTCATGCCACCAGTGTGCATCACGTCAATAATATTAGCAGCAATTCACTGAAATAGATATATAAAGTTATACCATACCACGTGAGTGCCTTACTCTAGTTAGTAAAAGCTGCACCAGTGTGTTTTTTTTAAAACTATCTTCCTTCTTTTTTTATTACTCCATAAGTGATACTAGTACTTTCTTTTGGAGGCACATCAAGGGATGAAAGGTTATACATGTAAATATGTATACAGTCAAAACAACATACACATTAATCAAAATATTGAGAAAAATAGCAATATGTACAAATGTTATCAAATACACGTATAGCTGAAGATAATAATTTGGGGTTAAAGGATACAAAAGTGTTAATTTCAAACATTGCCATGTATATGATTATAGGTACAATAAATACACAGGTCTTGCAATGTTTGAAACCTGAGTTAGTTAAAAGTACCACTAGCCCTAAAGGCTATGAACTCTAGAAAAAAATCCTGTTCTCCACAAAATTTGCTCTTAAAACCGAAATGCCCCAGAAAGTGGCTATACTGATAAACTACTTTACATAAAATAATATATGTAACATGGCTAAGTTGGACCCGTTCTAGAGTCAAACCCTGGGGTAGCGAAATTCACAAAATTTTACGATACTTCCTTTTCTGCTTTTCCATTTACTATTTATACCGTATCAGCAAAATTAAAGAATCCTCTCAGATGATAATCTGACACTATATTAATTCTGATTCCACCCTGGAACTAAAATCTTTACTCCTGGGGTCATGAAATTTACAATTTTGATAGAAGACTACCTACTTCTTTTAAATACATATCTATTTAGGTTAATGACATATGTACACTGTTAGGCGGGAACTGTCGACTGCCGCAATGACAAACCGAGTTTTGAAAACTGGGTTGTAGAATGTTATATCATTTTGACAAAGGCTTCAATATCATTTTGACAAAGGCTTCAGTTCAAAACTGTATATAGGAAAGTAATTACTAAGTAACGATATTTCAAGTCTACTGCAAGGGGTGCACCTTCTTTCTATGTTGATTTTGCCTTTCTCGGGCTCCACTGATATACCAGTGTTACAGAGCAACGGAAACTTAAACTGCATATGCAAACACATCCTATAATTCCTCGAATCATTACATTTTTCATTACCACCGCTTCAGTCTACATATTTATGCGCACAGGCGGGTTTAAAGGAAGAGGTTGGTAGCCCCCCTCCCTTTTCTTGTGACCAATATTATTGTATAGCTAAATTAACCCCTGAAATTAACTTTAAAAGTCCTAAAACTCAAGAGTTTCCAGGGGATTCGCTCCCCCCCCACCTTGGCTTTACCTCTTTCAACAGATCACCCCTCCCCCTTTTCGACAAATCCTTGATGTCCTAAGGAGTGCAGGAGTCCTGAATATTACAATTTATGCCCCCTCCTTACCACAAAGACGCTGTAAACAGAATTTGAAAAGAACTGGAACGGTAGTTATCAAAAGGAAGTAAAAAATGTTCAAATGTTAATGCACGACAGAGGCTGGATTGCATCAGATCACTTGCTCACTCTAATGTCCTAAAACTATACAAGAATGATAAAAAGCAGTCTTTCAAATGTATCACATTGTTATCAGCACAAGCAATTGAGACCAAACACTGTAAACAAACTANCATCTATCAGCACACGCAATTGAGACCAAACACTGTAAACAAACTAACCTTACTACTACATCTAGCAAGAGCACTGGAGAAGTCTTACGCTCTTTTCCATTACCCTGAAGTGACTGAATCTAGTTTTAATGCAAAAGACATCGATTAGCAAGTCATTATTCAATAATTTGAATAAATTTATATGTTCTTCAGTCTGAGATTTTGGAATCTTATTCAGAATTGGCTGATTTTGAGGAGCCTAAGATAGCAGTGGTGGAGGACGGTAAATACGTCATTCTTCTATTCTTCCGCAAAAAGGCCTCGATATCTTCTTTAGCGACCTGTCTTAGCTTCTTCTCGTGAGCAGTCAGCAGATCTTCGATCGTTGTCTCCTCTGCCATTTGATCAATCACTCGCCGAGGCATCGCGTACATAGAGCCTTGTCGATACTGCAGTCCTAATCGCCGGAAGTGTAGTCGTGGTAGATTGTTGGCAAGGTCATTGTCCTTAAGGTTAATACTGACTTCACAATGATCTACCAAGTTTTCTAACATTTCTATCTTGGTCGGAGCATAAAACTTTCGTCTGGCAATTTCCACGCAGGCATCAAGAAACCCTTGATAACACAATCCTGTAACATAATCAATAATTACATACTTTAAAAGAAAGCTCATGAAAAGATAGACAATGAACAATGATCAATCTCATAAATCATATACAGAAAAAAAACTAAACGTTGGGCTAACACGGACCCCTGGACACACCAGAGGTAAGACCAGGTGCCTAGGAGTATCCTCTATCGACCGGTCGCACCCGCCGTGAGCCCTTTATCTTGATCAGATAAAAGGAGTAATCTGTGGTCAAAATGGCCTTACAATTAGTATGAAACACGCTGACAGTATTTGACCTAATGGCAGGTTGTATTGGCGAATTTGCGAAAGGCTGACTTTAAACGATACTGTTGAAACCCCAGTAACACCAACGGTAGCCTGTCTCGATTTAAAAACTGATCATGCGTAGAACGAGATCTTGCGTTTCAAATCAACACCATATGCAGGTGATAATGGAATGTTGCTACATAAATATCGGAAGTTGACATGGAGAAGCTGAAATCGTCCCGTTTGTCATAAAGTCGTGTTGTTTGTTTGCCGTTAATGTCTATGTTTAATAAAATATCTTCAGTACGAAGCAGATGTGGAAGACTGGTGTCTTAAATGATTATTATTGATCTATGAAACGTCACCGATATACATGTATCTAAATGTTGAGTTAAATTTTATTTCTATTGTAAAACATTTTGAATAAATTCTACCTCGTAAAAATATAAGGCCAGCTAACAAAGCAGCACAACTTGTGCCCATGAGAATTTCAACACTGTTGGGAGATCTGATCACCATAACTAAATGATGTATAAGTTTACAAGAAACAAATGTATATACTCCGATCAATTTTCTCATTAGTCTATATGATCTTGAGAAGTACATCGTGAGATAAATGTGTACTGATAAAAGTTCTGTGACATAAACATCATGCCAATAGTAACATTGTTAATAAGGAGAACACAGATACCTCTGCCCTATCGTACTAGTACTTTAAAAAAAAAAATGAATAGTATGAACAGCATCTACCCATATATGGATTTCTTTATGAAACTACTATAATATTATATTCAGTTAAATACTAATTATCACATTACTTTGATTTAACCCATAATAATATACAGTAACGTGATATGCTAGAATACTAGCCTACCTATGTATATAGTATCTTGTCTATCTCTAAATCATTTTTAACATTTGCTAACATTTATTCTTAGTTCACAAACCATTGTAAAATGAATCCATTGATGCATTGAAACTTCATATGAATTACAAAACTAGTATCAGTATTTGTTACATTTCCATATTGTTAAAAGATTGACTGCCCTACATCCAGAGTGATAATACTAGGCATCTCTTGCAACAGTGCTGAACACTCTACAAATATGTGTCTATCATGTGATCGTTAATTGAAACTAATGCTCTACAACACATCCAGTGAAGACACCATGAGCACCCGCAACAAATCTCTAAAAGACGCATATATACCAGTGTTACTAGTGACTATGGACCCACCGTTGCTTTTCTTTCCTGGTGAAAAAAATAAAGGTGGTTTTGTATGTACTCCTGCTTTTGTGAAATTAAATAGTGGGACTAATTGGTCAGTAATTGTTATATAATAAATTTAAATGGGAGATGTTTGTCTACACTTATTCAGTTCCGAAGAAAGATTTGTGAAGAGTTACAAATAAAGTGTATAACAGAACTTTAACAAGGTTGTCTTTCAAGTCAACATACATGTATATACTGTGTGAAAAGAAATAATAATATAAATGGGATACGCAATATTATACTAATTAAAAGTGATAAGAAATATTAACATTTATTAGTCAAAAGCAGTGTGTGTATATATCATCTTCTGATTGGATGGATTGTATATCAGACTATTACTCTGAAATACCTACCAATGCTTTTCAAACCAGAACCTTTAAACAGATGTCATTTGTTGAAACCTTGATGCTTTCATTAGTTCATTACAATTATGCAAATATCTTATTAATATTCTCTGTGATGTGCTTCTATTCAATTGCTGTCACTAAAGTGCTATGGTGACATATATAGATATTTTACAATCTTGCTTTATATTGTTTAAAACAAATAAAAGATGCATCACTTATTGATACTTTTTATTTACTTTTCCCTTATGTATTTAAGTTTTTTGCATTTTAAAAAAAAGTAAAATGATTACATGTTTGAATAAGTCAAGCATTAGATAAATGAACATATACACATATAAATGCAGTTCTCTATTTTCATCTCTTTTAGTCATGACTCAAATAATAAGCTTTAAAATTGCATATTGTATATACCTGTATGCATGCATTTTTTAAAATAATAATTATAATCTGGATTTCAAAAATATCTCAACAAAGTTCTACCGAAAGAGTTTACGACAGAATTACATTGAGGGTGGATTCTTCTCATCATTCAGACAAATCAGATGATACACAACATATAGTTACATTCCATATGGTTTTTTACTTTGATATCAATACAAATTGTAATGCAGCTTTTGAATGTTGATAAAATATAGTACATCTATTTCAATGACTGGGAATTAATTATCACAGAGATGAAAGTCAAATCTAAATATAAAATAAATTTCATTTTGAGAATACACAAGTGTATGAGCTGCAATGCTCATGCCAGCATACTGATCATGAAGAGTGAACACGGTTCATGAAGTATTCTGATGGCATGTAGCATCACAGTTCATGCCCTAATGAATTACAATGTTTGTATTTTCTGTTGTGTATGGAACTCAATCCTCTTCATTCTCATTTAAGGTTGCATACATAAAAAGTTAAAATGTCTAGGGAACATACATTATACAATATATTCATTTTCAGAAAAATCAACAGCATACATGTAGTAAAATTTACTTTATTTCCTCATTTAAGAATTTTGAAAATATTTACATTGCTTCCAAAATAATAAACTCAAAGCAAGAAAATCAGAAGGCATCAGAGATGCTATATGCCGAGTTGCAGTAACATTTTTCTCGAAGTTTTTTGTCCGAGCAGGTGAAGCCATGAGGCCCCTTGGGTGTTATTTACTGATCATAATTAAAGATCTTCATGAAACTTAACAACTTTGTTCAATAAATGTTCCAACACGAATTATTTCAACGAGTAAACAAATTAGCCATTGCAGCATCTTAAAATCATTTTAGTTTACAGTGAGCCATTAGGCTTGCAGGCCCTTATGAATATGGTTCGATAGACCATAAGTGAAACTAAACAACCTTATATACATGTCTTAACAAAATTTTCATTTAAAAGAGGTTATAAGAATTAGTGAATTTAAATCGTTCCGCTACAGGTGAGTCATCGAGGCCCCACAGGCCTATATCTTGATACAGTTAGATAGATGTAGTAAAACTAAACAACTTTTTGTTATCATATGTCTTTACAAAATGTTTTCGTGTAAAGAGTTATGAAATGGACATTATATGCTGTACAGGTGAGCCACGAGGCCCAAGGGCCCATATCTTGATACAGTAAGATAGATTTCAGTAAAACTAAACTAACTTTGTATTATATATCTTAAGAAAATGTTTTCGAGTAAAAGAGTTATGAATGTGACATTAAATCGTCCGTACAGGTGAGCATGAGGCCCGTGGGCCTTGGAACGGATTTTTTCCGAAAATCAACAGGCTTTTCTCACTCACTTGTGATGAGTACAATATCCAAGTTTCAAATGAATCAGATGTAAACTTTGGAAGTATTATTGGCTCAAAACACCTCATTTTCTCAATTTTTTTTCAAAGTTATTTGGTCACTGTTGACCTTGACCTTTGACAATTTTTCTCCGAAAATCATCCAGGTCCAACTCATTTGAATATGACAAACTAAGCATTCCCAGTTTCAATTGATATCAAGAAGCTAGCGTTTTGGAGTAATTGTCCGGAAAACCTTCATGTTTCAGATTTTTCGGAGTTTTTTTTGGTCACTGGCTGACTTGACCTTGGGCTGGACTCTCTTTCGAAACATCGCAGCGACTCCCCTTTCCACTTGATATGTAACACTATCCTAAAGTTTCAATTGAATCAGATGTAAACTTTTTGAGTTATCGTCCGGAAACCTAATTGTTGACGCCCTCCCGCCTGCCCACCCACCCGCCATCACCAAACCAATAGCGTTGCAACTCGGCTAGAAAGATTTAATGCTATATCTATTTTGAACTAGTGCTACATGTTATTTTATCAGAAACCGTTACAGATGTTCTTCAAACATTCATCACCTCCCAAGTGGTGCTTTTTGCTGTCTGTCAGTCTGTATGTATATTGTAGATGATGCAACCAAAATAAAACATCTTATGGTTTTCAATAAATACGAGAAGAATCCATCCTTAAATGAACAAATTCTGGTGCAACCAGCAACCAAACTACTGGATCACTTACAGAATTTTCAGCAATTTTCTCAATGTTGTAACTTAATAAAAAGTTCATCTTAAATTAAACACATGTACAATGCAAAAGCCAATCATTGCATACATGGATAATGGATACTATGTACCATAAGATTTAAATGAACAAGAGGCCCATGGGCCACATTGCTTTCCTGAATAACCATGGCCCTACTGTTGTTCAGCTGTTGTGATTATTTAAAGAATTTTTGGTTCATCATTATTCCACGAAAAATCCTGACCCCATATTGTGGCCCAAACCTATTCAGAACTTGGTCAAAGGGTCACAACATAGCTGAACAATGTGGGGAGTGTTTCAATACCAATATGACAAACATAACCATGCTGTTCTAGAGAAGATTAAGATCACTAGGTCACAGATCATAATATAAAAGGTCTTAAAAATTACCATAAGAAATCTATATACACATAGTATGGAACCTCTACCTTAAATAGTTCAGGAAACATTCAGTAGGTTAGGTTTTTCTTTAAAAGTAGGTCAAAGGTCAAGGTCACCAGGTTAACAAACATTGGTGCCATAAACAAAGGTCTAATTAAATCTTTGATCTCCTATTGTGACCCCACCCTACCCCGTGGGGTCCCTGATGTACACAAACTTGAATTTAAACTTCCTATAGATGATTGCATATCAGGTATAACTAACCATGGCCCTACTGTTGTTAAGATGAAGATTTCCTCCCACAAACTTTTATTTCCCTATTGTTGCCCCAAAATACCCCCAGGATAATGATTTGAGTACATTTAAAATCGGTACAACCTAGAGATACTTGCATATTAATACAACTATCTAATGGCTCTGCTGTTGTAGTTCTATAGAATGTTTTCCTAAATATTCCAATGTAAAACTTTGATTCCCTTTAGTGGCCCCACCCTACTTCTGGGGGCCACAATTTGAACAAACTTAAATCTGCACTACCTAAGGATTCTTGCATGTTGCTATGAGTAATCATGACCCTTTTGTTCTTAACAGGATTTTTAAAGATTTTTCCTATACTTTGATCTCCTTTTGTGGCCCTGACCTAGAATCCTCTTTACCCAAGCATGCTTTGTCACAGTGGCAAACTTGGCTGAAATTAGCCATCTGGTTCTGGGGAAGAAGTGGAAAATGTTAAAAGTTTATGGACAGACAGAAAGTGATCAGAAAAGCTCATTTGAGCTTTCAGCTCAGGTGAGCTAAAAATGCATGGAGACAGTCAAGCAATGGAAAGAGTCTAAATGATCTTTGTCTCATATATATAAGCTGATTTAACTGAGGGATGGTCATTACCAGATGTTCTTTCCGGATTCATGTGATCCCACCGTCTCTGTAGATCTATGTACATGATATCTACAGCAGCATTTGTCATGCCTTTTCTATTCAGTCGACATTTTCTACAAAAATTCAATTTACTTTCCATATGAAACATTTATTTAAGCAATGACTGTTTTTGACTATTTGATGAAATTACTTTAAACACAAGGTATCAATTGGTAATTTACATATTATACATCATTATTAGAAAAACAAAGATCATGCTACAATGCTAATACATGACTGTGAACCAGAAAAATTAAATGTACTTTCAATTAAGTTAGAAATTAGACAAAAAACTTGTTTAGTTTGGCTGAATTTGTTGTATATGCAACTCATTGTTGAACCAATGCTACAAGTATATCTTTATTTTAACATCCTAATGTTAAGACAATTCTTGCAATTAAAAAATAAAATAATTTATCTATAAAATTATCATGTCTGTGAATAAATGTAAATTTTCTAATTTTACAGTTTAAGTATATTAAAAGCACTGCTGAAAATTTTCAGCATATTTATGGGTAGTGAATTTGCAAAGAAATGAATTGCTGAGAAAATGGTCCTCAAAGTGAATAATTTTAACTCAGTGGGCAGTGACACATTGTTCAAAATTTGTATCATTTTGAGCTAGCTATTACCATGAACTAAACTAAATATTTGGTGAATATTCCTTTTCAACTGAAAAAGTTATATCCTTTACCTGGCAAAGGTTCTAAATCCAGTTGGACCAATTCTCAAAGATCCCCTAATTCCAAGAAAGTAAATGAAGAGCCCTGCCACCCTCTCCAGAATTCTGTATCTCTCACATTCTTCATCGTAAATGGCAGGATACAGTTGCTTTAAACAGCTCTCCTTCAGTTTGTTCTCATAGTAATTGTCTGCCTCTTCCTCTAGTTCAATGTCAGATTTTAAATTGGATTCTTGTTCATCATCTGAGTTGGCATCTCTTCCTGTGCTGTCTCCTATAAGTAACGCAAGTTTACAATGTTAATCTTATATGGTACCAATTTTGATGCACCAGATGCACATTTCGACAAATTATGTCCTCATACTGAAATGTTAGATCAGAATAGGTATTTCTTGTTGTAATTATAATGACTTCCATAGCACTACTATCATTGAACTTTGAATTTATAAACGTTGATAGTACAATCACAGCTGACATCTGTTTTAAAATGTCTTGGGAGCTGGTCAAAACATTCCAAGTGTCTAGAAATGTGTTTACATGGGTGGTATTTCATAAAATTATTGATACAATGTAGCTGGGAGTTTTAGGTCCCTTTAAGTCTTTCTCTCATATCAAGACTAGCAAACTTGGACAACTATCACATATAAAGACCTACCCCCTGGTATGCAAATTGCTCCCCACCATCTAGCAATGATGACCTTAATTGTACTATGTACCAACAGTAACCTTACATGTAGCTTTTAATGACTCGCTCAAACAGACTGTGAATTTCAGTTCTAGTTCAGAGCACATAGAAAGAACTAGTTGCAATAGCCCAGTGGTAGAGTGTTTGCTTCATGACTGGGAAGTTGTGAGTTCAAACCCTGACCACTGTGCCCATGTCAAAACAAAGATGCAAACATAGGCAGTGATTGCTTCTTTGTCAAATACTCGGAATTTAGATGTGAGAATAATGGGTCTTTCAGATATGACCTTCAAAAACGAGGTCTTGTGTCCTGACAGCTTAAAAACCTTCACTGCTCTGAGCACGAAGCATAGGTCTAAATTTGTGGAACTTCACCTACAGCTGATGGTAATCTTAAACATGATGAAAAAGTACCGAAGGGCATAACACAAATAAACTTGAAAAAAATGTGGTAAAATCACAGACCCCACGGTGTACAGGTGTACCCAGTTGTAATAGGAAAGAACAACAGATATATAGTTATATTTATAGTAATCCATAGTAAGAGATCATGAACAATGTATACATAAATCGTTATGGCACTAGTTCTGAATTTTTTAAAATAAAACACATACGATAATTCTAAGACATGCATTTAAATAATAGTGACATTATATGATTTACGTATAGTCTCAAGTTACTGCAGGTATGCACTTTATGCCTTCTGTGAAAAATGCATTAACATCTCCGAGAGGTCACTATGCATTGTCATTTATAGTGATGTGCCGTGTGGATACTATCTAATTATTTGCATTAAAATACAATACCATTGGACTTATTTCGCAAGACAAGGATAATCCACGCAGGACATTAATAATAGACTTTTATTCTCACAACATAAGGAAGAATGAATCGATGCTGAATGAGCATAACAGAGCAATTAATGACTCATTTCTACCACAGATAATAATTATGACAATTAAATTGCAATTTGTGAGTTGAATATGAATTAAGTACTGAATAACGTTATGTCATGTGCAGTTCTTCCTACAAGTGCACTTGAGTCTACTCTACCGGACCCGCCTCGTTGCTGAGACATATGAATAACATGATACATATGAAATATTGGTCATCTCATTAAATTCCCTTTTAATGTAAACATGACAACAAATAGTGAAACTGACAACAATTAGAGACAGTTTCACGACTATATCATGTGTAAATCCAAGAATTGGACCACGACGCCAGTCAATGTGCGTCGCCTCTACTGAATTCCTTTTAAAAACCATTCTCCAACCCATAATCTGAAAAAGTAAAGATGAATGTATTGAGTCAGAACAATCTCTACTAAATATCAAAGACTTGGGGAATTAAAGGGCACTCGGACCACCGTTCGTGAGTAAATAGTGTTCAAATATATATATTCTATCTTTTAATGTTTACAATGTCTGCACTTAGCGGTTTTTAATGGTCAGCAAACAAATGAACGTCATTGTTGATTACAAGAAGACTACAGCACTTTGCACTTTCTTCTACTAAGTAAACAAGGCTTCGAGACTTGTTTGTTTACATGACAGATTGCTTCACAGAAATGCCATGTAAAACAAAATGAGATATGCGTAACACTCGGAACGGTAATTTGGTTCCAGAATGAACTGTGTAATATGAAAAAACTTGCTTTAAGGCAAGCGATATACAGCAATTACATGAGGTAAACAATAACATGACTCAAGCTTTGTTACAATAGTGATGAATGTATGTCGCTTTCTCGCTGACCTGTCAACAATGACGTTCCAAATTTTTTTGCAGCACCATTAGAAATACCCTAAGGTTGAGCATGAAAATATTAAAATGAAATCTAAAATTTGAACATTTTAGCTCCAGAAGAGTGCATGCCCCTTAAGAGCAGCAACACAGACCCAAGACAATTATTCTAATGTGAGTGATGACGACCGATACAGTAGTAAGTCTGACGATGAAACCTAAGGGAATATGAACTCTGATATCACGAGAACAAGACGGTACTTAGGATGTCCTTAGCATCTCAGTTCGAAAACGATTACATGAAACCTCATAATCGACACTGCAACAAATTGTAATCACTATTTCACTATGTATATTTGTAATTAAGAAAAACGTCGCGTTAAATACTATGTTATAAAATAATTTGACGTATCGTAACCTGTAACTTGTTGTTGTTTCTATAGAGCACTCTTATCATGCCACATTAATATGGTCTTAAATAAAAAGTTGAGTTGAACCTCGAGTGAACAGGAATTGACCCCGGTAGCTCACAGGTAGCCTGACCGACACAATAATAGATTTTTTCAAAAAGCATTGCCTCTCCACAATACAAATTTAGTATTCTGATCTTCCTAAGCGTAGCGAATGTGATTCATCATAACAGAATTCCAATAGCTACTGTTTAAAAAAATATAATAAAAATTGTTAATTGACGATATATCTCCAGTTGTCAAACAGGCAAGAGTGTTGGCGAAGCAAAGCTTGCTCTCAGAAGTTTGGAGTGAAATGTAGATTGGCTTATATATCCTTACAACCGTGAGCATTAATTATTTGTGAATAAATATGTTTTTGTATAGCTGTATTTCAACTTTTTACTTACCTTGTGCTCCTACTTTTCGACGCTCATTCTTGCAGTTCAAATTTGACCCGCATTGTAGATGAGCAGAACCCGCAGTGACCCGTACAACGGTGGAATTTACATGCAATGCGTAAAAGTTTATTACAGAAAGAAAAATCATCACCATTCAGTGATAGTTAATCTTTTTATAGCAACTATTTGAACATCTTTTTAAAAAACCTACATACTATAGGTGTCCCAGAGAAATGGGATCCAACCCCTGGACACCCCCCCCCCCACATGTTTTTCTCTCTCTCGGATTTTGCCAATGCATATATACTGTACATATCCATGCATATCGAATATATTCTAAAGTCCATGACGGTAGGGTCGTGTTTATGTTCCTAAAGCATTGGAATCACGTGATATAATCTTTTGCGAAGAGCAAGTTGTTTCAGGTAGGTCATGGAGTTTAAATAGGTTTTCATACAGATCTCCTTACTGATGCTCTGTGCCAAATATCAGGAAGCTGGCCTGTGTGTTTCCAGAGAAAAATGTGACAGAAATTTGTCCATGTTAAAAATATTTTAAGTTGCGTCAACAGGAAGTTGACATGCGGCAGATTGGAAACTGCGTTACACGATACAGTTGTCCATACTGATGCTCTGTGCCAAATATCATGATTCTGGCCTATGTGGTTTCTCATGAAAATGTGACAGACAATTTTGTGACGCCGACGCCAGAAGTGATCCCTATATGTCGCCTCCACTAACGCAGGCAGGCGACACAACTATGTATAATATATTTCTGGATGATCTCCCCTGTTGTACAGTGAAATGTATTCTTTACATTAATTTGTTGATATCAGGGGAGATCATTACGTAAATTTAATTAGGACCGATGTATGTCATATTTCTGGGTGATCTCCCCTTTCTTACATTGTCATTTCAATAAATGACAATTCACACAACCAATTGGTGTTTATGTTTGGTCAAGAGCAAGCACGTTCCAGATAAAAATAATGTGTATTACATAATACAACATTGTAAATTGATAGTTTTTAGGTAATCGTGTTTCTCCTTTCAATGTATATAATTTAATTCTTATTGTATCCTTAGGATTATCCATGTATTTTTTTTTCTTGCTCTTTTCAATCGACCTGCAAAAAGAAGTGTATGTAACTTAAGACAATGCTAGAGTTTAAACAATCCACAACACCATTAAGAAATTAATGCACATAAGTTTACAGCACAATATTTACATTCACCGAATCTTTTCGCCTATATTTCCTTTGAAATTGACATGGCATTTATCATCCAATAAATGCATGTTTGTTGCAAACTAGTTGGATCTGGTTTTGTAGTGTCACATATCCGCATGGTCATCACCATTTGTTTTGCCTCGGACTAGAATGTCGCTCTGTCATTGGTGGAAACGCGTCACGTGACTGCCGTCTAAATTTCTTTAGACGGCGAGTAGCAAAATATAGACGGCACATGGCGAACGTTACGTCTTTTTTAGTATGAAACTAAATTTTCGTCATATTGTTGCTGTCTATATTTGGTTCTCGACCAAAACAAAACACTTATTAGGTTTGTTACTGACTGTCTACAGAAATATGTCGGGTTGTTCAAGTCCATAGAAGGCTCGGCTTCGCCTCGCCTTCTATGAGATTGAACAACCCGACATATTTCTGTAGACAGTCAGTAACAAACCTAATAAGTAATAATATGGAGCGATTCCAAGGTCAAAGGTTGTATTGCTGTTCCGTTTAAAGTAATGAAATGATCAACATTATGATATTTTAGTACTTAAATCTAGTTCATATGTTTAGAAAATGCATGGAAATATAAATAATAAAATGCTTTCTTGTTGGTTTATTGGGTGATGAAGGAATCTAGACTGCAGAAAAAAATTTCATAACCCGCTAACGCGGGTTACATGTATGATCTTTTTTCTGCAATGCTAGTTTCCTTTATCACCCAATAAACCAACAAAGAAAGCATTTTATTGTTTAAATGAAAGCCAATGCAAAGAGTGCATGTGTTCTTCCTGTGTTTTTCTTTCTTGAATGGAATATATCTATACTATCACTTGAGTTTTAGTGAGAGGGTAGTGTTTCTAACCTGTTAGACTGCTCTACTGACCCATTTATTACTGGTACTTATGATTAGAAAAAGAAACATCAAAAATGTGTTTGTTGTTAAACACAAATGCCTCTGATAATGGCAAATCTCAATGATAGCCCACAGGACAGCACATTCTGCACTTCTATTTTTTTTTTTTTTTTTTTTTTTAATTACAGGATGTATTTCTTTTTTTAAAAATATGCAACTTCAGAGTGTATATATGCCAATGCCATAGAAATCTCGCAGAGAAATGGCACATCACCAATAGAAAAAAAAAGAGAACACAATTTACAAAAGATTACTTCCTGCATACGTGTTCATTTTTGGCCATAATAGCATTCAAAAGTTCTAACTACACCTAAATTTTCAGACTGAAGAACATAATCACATAAAGGAAAAAAATAATACCCCCACCCACCTCATCTTCGACCACAGAGGCATAAAATTAAAAAAAAAACACAAATTGCAAATAGTATACAAGTACTGTATGGCTATAAAAACTTACTCATGTTGTAGGCGGAATGGAGGTGGTACTTTCCAGACCTCATTGTGGCAAAATGTCTTTTGACAGAAATGTGCATTCGAACTTCCGTCTCCCGTAACACTCTATCACAAATAAATGGTCGTCTTTGCTTGTACTGGGTTGGTTTTTACTTGTACTGGGTTGATTGATTGATTATTTATTGTTTTACGTCCCAGTCGAGAATATTTCACTCATATAGAGACGTCACCATTGCCGGTGAATGGCTGCAAATATAGACCTGTGCTCGGCACTTCGGGCCTTTGAGCAGTGAGGGATCTTTTTCGTGCCACACCTGTTGTGACACGGGGCCTCGGTTTTTCCGGTCTCATCCGAATGACCGCCCCATTCAGTCGCCTCTTACGACACGCAAGGGGATGCTGAGGACCTATTCTAACTCGGATCCCCACGGGTTGTACTGGGTTGGCATTCACTTGTACTGGGTTCATTTTTCGCGTCGTCCGCCAATTTTTGCAGGTAGCTAATGAATTTGTATTAGTGTACGTTCGGGTACCTTTTCTTTATTAAAGTAATATAACATTTATATTCAACGTGATAATGAAAGTTTATCAAAAATTAACTTACGACACAATCAATACGTAAATATTTTAAAGAATGAAAAGATATAAAAGTATCCCTCTTATCGGTGTCCGCCCACTAGTCCGAAGGTTCACGAGTCCGAAAGCCCACTAGTCCGAAGGTTCATGAGTCCGAAAGCCCACGAGTCCGAAATTTAATTAAAGAGGCTGAATGGTCAATAAATTATACAACATATACAATTCAAAATATGAAATATGATTTTTAATTTAGTGGAGGGAAAAAATGTTCCAGCCATTCGGATGAGACCGCAAAAACCGAGGCCCCGTGTCAAAGCAGGTGTGGCACGATAAAGATCCCTCCCTGCTCGAAGTCCCTGAGTGCCGAGCATAGGCCTATATTTTACAGCCCTTCACCGGTAATGGTGACGTCTCCATGTTAGTGAAATGTTCTGAGTGTGACGCAAAACAAGAAATAATCAATCATAAACTCTCTTCCAGCACGAGAGAAGTTTCTAGTACGTAAATTAGAATCCATCATAAAAATCTACAGTTTTTCCGTCACCAAACCTGAAATTGAAATCAATGAATTTAGAACCTCATAAATAACATAGTCAGCGCAACTCCCCTGAAACTGCTGATCCGATTTTTGAAAAAAAAAAATTGACATGTAGCAAAGACATATACATGTATGTAGTTGTGCATATTAGGAGAAACTGTTGATATTTCGGACGGGTGAGATCTTTAAGACAGCCAATAAAAAGCCGTAGGCCTATACTTTACTTTTCTTATGGTGTCTGTTCTATATCTAAAGTTATTTAATATGATACTCGATATATTTGCAAATTGGAAAACACCGATTCAAGTGCGCATGCATTTGCATGCTAAGCTCCAATTGGTCGCCTCAAATAGATGACATTCACCGACACTGTTGTCACAGACGCATGTATTGAAATACTTTCGATTTTACCGGCAAACTGATTATAAAGATACGCTGAGGTAAGTCGTAATTTGGGTGTCCGAAATTGCAACACCTGTCTAAGCAGTGTCTAAAGATGAGATTAAATACATTTATCAAAATTCAATTAATTTAAAAAAAAAAAATTTAATGGTTATTTATGAGTTAATTTGTATTTTAGGAACAAAACATATTTATATTCTTAATATGCTGATGTAGTATTTAGTGGCAAAATATATGTGGGGTTAAAGGGGGGGGGGGGGGGGTATTATTGAAATGAAGCATACTGGTCACAAAATGCGAATGTAAATATTCTATGTAAAGGCAAAGATAACGAACAGTGATCAAATCTCGTAAGTCCTAAATAGAATAACAAAAACAAGAGTTGGGCAACAACGGACCCCTGGAACACATCAGAGGTGGGATCAGGTGCCTAGGAGGAGTAAGCATCCCCTGTTGACCGGTCACACCCGCCGTGAGCCCATAGGCTCAGGTGTACTTGAAATTAAAACAAGAGGCCCACAGGCCTTAACGGTCACCTGAGTATCATATCCCATACGGGGTACGTCTCATATTTGCATTTTTAAGTCCCACTAGGTTGTGTTCATATGTTATCATTTTTCAAAATATGCATATGATTCCTATTCAAATACACAAGACAATTATCATTTCAATCTCACAAATGGTGTTGTTAAACGTTCAAACATTTTAAAAGAAAACCATACAGCAACTTTAATGCCCAGTAAGCTTGACCCCAAATTCAATAGATATCATCTTCGACCCATGGGTAGTTTGTATACATGTATGATATGACTTGATGTGGAAAGTACAACGCTGAAAGCCCAGTTATCAAGAGAACTTCTTGATAACACATTTCATCAATGACCATTTTGGCCCCACCCTAATACCAAAACCCCACCCCTAGGGTCATGAAATTTACAATTATAATAGAAAACTCCCTGCTCATTCCAAACATCCATTTAGTTCTCTAATTTACTATCAATAGCATTAAAGAATATTTTTTCAAATGTTTCACACATATACACACACAATGTAACCAAGTTTGGACCGCACCCTAGGGTCAGCCCCTACCCGGGGCTACCAATTTACAATTTTGGTAAAGGGCCTATCGCTCTAACATCAACATGCTTTTAAGTTTCTCTCACAGTGTCGGTTGTAAAGAAGATTTTTGAAAATGGTCACTTTTTGCATTTTGCCGCCCCCAAGGCCCCAGGGTGCAAGAGACCTGAAATTTACAATTTATGCCCCTTGTCCCAAGACTGCATACAAAATTGAAAAGAATTGGACTGGTGGGTATCAAGAAGAAGTTAAAATGTCAATGTTACACGACGACTGCACGACGACGCGAAAACCAATTGCAATAGGCTCGATACTAGGCCTAAAAATGTCAAGGTAAAAAAATAATATGTGCAGTTGAAACAGATATCACCAATATGTAAAAAATATACAGGTCTGATAAAAACATCTTGAATGTTTCTTGAAAATCTGAGCTAAATGCAAAGTGCGATCGGAAGGACATGATGAAGACGACATTACTGAACACCTTATGCCTGGCCATATTCATGGTGGGGCAAAACATACAATTTTACAATCTACCAATTATAAAGGTCGATAATCAGATTATACAATGTAATAAACCCCATGAATCATATTGACTGATCAATCTAAAACTATCAAGTGAAAGAGAGGTCTGTCTGGCTCTGCGGTGAAGGCTGAGTGTACACTGGGCACAGGACGAACCTCGCAGCGCTGTGTACTTTCGACTGGACCCTTGAGAGAGTGAGGGCTAGAGAGTACCCCCACTCAAGATGGACTGATAGTTGACTGGGGGCTTTCCATATTTCAGGTGAGTAAAATTGCAGATTTGTCCAAAAACATTCCCTTGTCTTCAAACATTCAAGTTGTATCTCACTTTGGTCTTGGCATCCTAACCAAAAGTGGATACTCATAGATATTTGAATATTGAAACGCTCGTAGTTTACAAGAACCTTTGCTGATAGTACGATAGCACTAATTGCACTAAATGTTGACTGCTGGACAGGCCAGAACATGTTTATCACTTACCACAACTTGTTTGCTGTCATTTGAATAATCGGATCAAACGATATGTAATGGTGATAGCATTGTATCTCATGAGCACATGCCAGTGTACATAACATCGCTATGAAGTCATCGATAATACTTATAGTCGATCTAAAGTAGATAACTAGTTGTTTACACTGAGTATGAGAATCTTCTAGCTTTCTGTTGCTGAGATCCAAGCAAAGTAGAACGTCAATAATCCTAAATATTCACCTCCATGAGACCCTCCTAGGGGAGTTATTAGTTTATTGACTTTTTGGATTCCCAGCCAACTTTGCGCGCGATCGATCGTACATCCCTCCTTACAATAAGCAAATGAACAAATTGAAGTTATTTTAATTAAATTAATAAGACATTATTTGCTTAGCGTTTTGGTTGTCATTTACGAATGCATTTAGAACCTTCAAAGTAAAAATATCGACCTCCCACTCGGGGCTCGATGAAGTATTGCACTGTCTCAGGTGGTCGAAACCATCGATTGACCGTTCGAAAAACAGCAATATTAGTTAGCTGGCAGAAATGAATTGAAATGTAACTATATTATAGGAACTCTCCATGGTTTGACTCTGTTGATGCAACGAGTTTTGTATGTGTTTTCAGGGATAAGAAACTCGCATTTAAAATGATAGTACTCATAAATTTGAACTGCAATTTCCAAAGACTACTTGTAATTTAAAACAAAAGCTTAAAAATCTTAATGTAAACGACTCAATGTGTTTCATTATTTAATCTGAAATGACATCAAAATACGGACCACGTAAACTGATTTATAAAAAACTTAAAAGAAGCCTAAATGTTTATTGTTTATTTTTATACAGAGACTTGGTACAGAGTGTCATATTAAACATTCAAGGCTATTTAACAATTCGTTTAACTAAAAGCTAATAGACAAAACCGGGAAAGAAAACAGGGTTTTAAATGGGAAAATCATTATCAGCATTTTTTGCGAGTTTCCACGAATTACATTAACTCGCAATTGAATATATTATAACCTCGCATTTGCTGCAAGTTTTAGTAATTAATAGTGAATCTTCCAAACACCTGGTTTTTCTATATCTGCAGGGCTTAGGAAAAATATATACTATATTCGTAAACGACCAGGTCTCACACATGGACCTACTTCGCCTATGTGCGATTTTCTACTTCCTTCTTCACTAATAAAGAGATCTAGGCATTCATACACATACAGGATGAAAAACGGAACTGCCGCTTATAGTAGTAGAGATGTAAACGAATTATAAATATGTGGACATTCTCTGCGACGCGCTCGCGGTAAGGTGCTCACAGGCCACTGGGGAGGTAATCCTGGAGAGAGCAAAAATAATCGCCAGAGGTTTGTCAGATGCGTGCTCCCAGTCCTCTGAAAAGACAAAGGCCTGTCCATTGGAGCGAACAGAAATCACCACTCCAGACTGTGACTTCACTCGCGGACAACCAATCGTCAACGCAAGCTCTGTAGAAATAATCAAACCTGGCTTTTACTTCTTCTTTTTTTTTAAAGAGCTGAGGAACACAAAAATGTGTAGACAGACAATGCTCATGATGGTGATACCACCCACTCTAAGCTTATTAAAAGTGTAATATAGTTGTACATAATTCCAGTTTACTCGGCAAACAGGAAGTAGATGCTCCGATGAATCTAAAATGCAATCCCATTATACACCATAATCCTATATAAAGCTTCATGCAAATTACTATGTAACTCTGTGTTACATTACCATAGTTGCTTGAAATTATGTACGAACAAATCGTGGTATTATTGGGCATGGAAATATAAGGTGAAATGAAAGAATTCGGTTTATCGGAGAAAATCAGAAATTTGATGTCGCAAATCTGAAATGCATCCCACAATACATCATCTACTATGTATAAGCTTGATGGAAAATATAGTAGCTTGTGGATATATAGTTGCTGTATTTTTCAAATACCTAGAATCTTTATCCATGGCAGGCATTTTCACCTTTCCAATATTTCAAGGGGCTGTTATAAGGCACCAAATGTAACACGAGAGGAGATATCATTCTACGGACCAAGCAACGGACTCCTATCTAACCCAGGACCAAGACCGGGATTCTAACCCATGGCCCCCGCCTAAAATCCTTAGTCAGGTGCTCTATAAACGTAGCATCTTTGGCACTAGCAATCTAACATGCTCTGTCCGTACAGTCACAGTTACCATTGAAGACAATATTTTAAAACTTGTTCAAAGTGAATTTTTTATTTTTGCAACTTTTTACTTTGATGGTAGTTGTTTCATCCTACCTTGTTGAGATTTTTGGGTCTACTGGGTCATTTTCGTGACGTTTCAGAGTTACTCGGCTACGGTTTTATTTCAACTCGGTTCCCAATTGCAGAGGCCTTTGGATACATTTTCACATATAATCTATATTCATATCAGGTAAAGCAAATGATTTGAAGCAGTATCAAATCCTGATTAAAAAAAAAAACTTTGATAAGCAAAGAAGGGTGATAAACAAAAGGCTACAAACCTTGCCCTCCTTCACCTCCACTTTCACTTTGTGGTTTTCAACTTTCAATTTCTTGGCTTGGTCAAGGGCATCCTGTGGGATTTTACTCATTTCTTCCTTCTTTTCATCAAACTTCAGAAAAGTGCCAATGTATTTGTAGTTTTTAAATAAAACAATCCCAACAATGACAGAGAAGATGACCACGACCACTGTTTTATTGACGTGAATGCCGGAGGGACTCATTTACATATCTAATCTGAAAAGATAACACACAAACTATTCAATCTCTAGGTGGCTTACATAACAATTTTAAATTTCTTCAGGAACAGATATGAAAATATATAGTTTGTTTAAGCCAAGCTCTTATTATATATATGCAAAATAAGATAACATTAAGTGTATTGAAACTATCTCTAGCACAACATCACTCTGTTACAACTCCAGATCTGAGTTTGTTTCATTGACTTGAGAAAAGTATAATAATGCTAGAACATGCATGACCTTGAAAAGACATGGTATAAACATCAGAATATTTCACATCACACATTAGACTCCTTGTACCTAGTACTATCTTCTAAGGTGGTATTTCATTAGGAGGCAATTTGTAAGGTGGTATTGTATAAGATTGAGGTACTGTATAGTGCAGTATATCGTAAGATGGTGCCTCGTATTTACGGTGTTTGCCCTAAAAGAAGGTGTCTTGCAAGGTGATAACTTGTAAGGTGATGACTTGTAAGGTGATAACTTGTAAGCTAGTAAGGTGATACTTGTGAGGTGGTAATTGTGAGGTGATAAACTAAGTAAGGTGATAACTTGGTAAGGACGGTAACTTGTGAGGTGATAACTAGTAAGATGGTAACTTGTAAGGTGAATAACTAGTAAGGGTGATAACTTGTAAGGAGTAACTTGTGAGGTGATAACTAGCTAAGATGGGTAACTTGTAAAGTGGTAACTATGTGAGGTGGATAACTTGTAAGGGTGATAACTTGTTAAGTGGAAACTTGTTAAGCTGATAAACTTGTAAGGTGGTAACGTTGTGAGGTGATAACTAGGTAAAGGTTGTAAACTTGTAGAGTTTGGTAACTATTATGGGGGTGGGGAATACAAAAAGGCCGTGAGAGATAAGGTAAGGTGTGCGTAACATTGAGTGAGGTGTTAACCTATGTAAGGTTGGTAATCTTGTAAGGTGATAACTAGATATAGGTGATAACTTAAGGAGAGGTAACATGATAAGGCACCTTAAATAGTCAAGCGTGGTAACTTGTCAAGGGGATACTCTTGTGAGGTGATAACTTTGTTGGAGGAGCTGATAACATAGTTAAGGTGAAAACATAGTGAGATGATAACATCTTTGTGATCCATGTGTGGTAACTTGTAAGTAGATAACTTGAAGGTGTAACTTGATCGGTGAACTTGAGCTTGTAACTAAGTGACGGAGTAAACGGAGGTTGATAAAACTTTTTAGGTGATAACTTGTAAGGTGATAACTAGTATGGATGTACACTGTAAGGTTGATAATTTGTAAGGTGATATACTTGTAAAGGTGATTACTTAAGATAACTTGTAAGGTAGTAACTTGTAAGTTGATAACTTTGTAAGGTGTTCTTGTAGTCTTGTAAAGGTTGGTATACTTGTGAGGTGTACTTAAGTTGGTAACTTGTAAGGGGTAACTTGTAAGGGAATGTAATGTATAACTTGTAAGGCTTTTGGTAACTTGTGTACTAAGTGGTAACTTGTAAGGTGGAATATCTTGTAAAGGTGATATCTTGTGAGGTGATAACTAGTAAGGCTGAAAAACTAGTAAGGTGATAACCTTGTAAGGTTGATACTTGTGAGGTGATCTAACTTGTAGGTGCCCGATAAACTTGTTAAGGTGGTATTGTAAGAAGGTAACTTATTTCAGTAAATGTGAACAAAAGTCTCTGCAGGATTTGAACTATAGATCTATATGGCTTACCAGTCTAATGCTTTAACCACTGAGCTACAATATGTTATGCAACAAAAGTTATTGAAACAAAAACTTTGACAATCGCCATCTTGTGACATTGTGTCACCGAGAGTTTAAGCCATGAGTTTCCTAAAGAGTTGAGCTGATTTACATTTATGTTTTACGGGTTCATGTAATGAATGAAGACAAACATCTACATGTTCATAGAATGAATTGGTGTAACTTTTCAATATGTCATGGCTAAACTTTTCATACGTCTCAATTGAAGTAAGTGCTCAATGGTCTGAGCAACTTCAACCCCATTGGTCAGTGGGAGGAGTCAACACTCAACAAACAAAACCACACTTTGACGCTGTCATCGCTATTAATAAATCGTGAACATTTGAAATGATTTACTTGAAAAATGACGATATAAGATGTAAGAACAGTACCAACAAAATTATTACAACAGCACAAGAGAGAGAGCCGAAGAGAGAGATATTTCATTTACAGTGTACATTCAATGTTAAAATAAATACAAATTTAAAGACATACAGACCACATATTTATGGCTCGACATCTCTCAGCTAATCCAAGATTCCTCTGACTCTTACATGTCACAATATAAAAGCGGGGCGGAGAGTCAGAGTAATCTCAGATTATGTCTGAGCATGCCCCATTGGTCAGTGTAAGAGTATATTTGTACATTTATAGAAACACTTCATCAAGGTCATATTAATTGAGAATGAACTAGAATCAACTCCAAAAAAGAAGCGCATGCGTTTGCATAATTAGCATTGTAGGATTTAGTCACACCCTCCCCACTTTCTCATCTACGATTACGCCACTGCCACTGCCTTACAAGTATATGTCTTGTACGTAATCATAGTATTGTACATGTACAAAATATTTAACATCTCAAAGTAATACCTATTCATAGGATGAAAATTTACTTACAAATTAATATTTTAGTGGATCCTGCGTACATTTAAAGGAATTCATAAAGACAAATCAAAACAGACATTCATCTCCACGCACACAAGCGCGTATTTATATTCATTCTGATTTACTAGTACTTGCAATTGTTTAGAGTTTTTCAAACACTTTTAATATGCATTCTTACTTATCAACTTGAGATTTTTGAAAAATCTTACTAACTTCTCTCTCTCTCTCTCCTCTCTCTTCTCTCTCTTCTTCTCTCTCTCTCTCTCTCTCTCTCTCTCTCTCTCTCTTCTTTTTCCTTGAAATCATGTTCAAATAACTGTTTAGCAATACTAGAGATATTTGAATTTAGATGTCAGTTATACCTATTTATTGCTTTTTTTCACATGCAATTTATCCCATACATATAAGCTAGTATTTAAATACGGTAGCACTGCCACTGTTTTGGTTACTGGAGCACGAGTTTCTCGATTTATAAAGTTTCATGTAAAATCCGAGTTACTTTTAAATTCATTGGAACTTATTGCCTGATGCTGGCATTTTTCGTTGAGAAAAAAACAAAAGGTGACGGTGGGCCAATGTGCCTGATTGTATTTTACTGTTACATGTATGTATAATTTCAAGATTCAAGAGTCGGATAATTTATGCGAATAGGTTGTAACCCTAACTGTTACACCTGTAAATAATAAAATACATGCAGCTGTCATTTTAATTTTGTGATGCGTTGTTGTTATTGTTTGTTGCTGTTGTTTTAACTTTTGGTTAACCATTCTATCAATATCATATAAAGTAATTAAAAGGCATTTTTATATGAAAGGAAATGTTGATCAACAGCTGTTTTTTACTATTCATGACCGGAACAATTACTTTTCGCACATGACAGCGTCAAAGTTGTTTTGTTTGTTGGACTCTCCACTGACCAATGGGATTCAAGTTGCTCAGACCAATTTGACGCTTACCTCGTTGAGACGTATGGAAAAATTTTAGCCATAGACGTAACTTGGAAAGTTACCTCCAAATTGCAATGATTAATACTGATATATGCTGCATTGGGTTCTTATATTTTTAATGATAATGTAGTGGTTTGAGTTATATGATGTGGATATTGGTCATGGATGCAGGCTCAGGTTCATTAAGCACCTGGCTAATAATTTGCTGCTATTCCAGATCCAACCATTTATTAATTGAACTACAATTTTTTGTCTGGAGCAGCTAAGCAGGTAGAAAGTCCTAGCTGTCGGGCAAAAGAGTCTGGGTTGTGTGTCAATACAAGAGTGAAGAAGAGTTAAATGAGTGACGCAATACCCTCCATATATAATCACTGAAGTGTTTCCCCGAATGCATACGATAACTCAGAGAAATTTGATGTGGGAAAAGTTTCAATGTACAACTTCCGTGCTTTCGATGAGTTGGGCAGGTGTCGAGGATGTTTCGGGTCACTGAGTGTTTTAATACGCATGTCAAAGTTAAGCAGACGATAGGAATCTGATCGAGATTGTTATTGGGCCTTTTACAACTTAGATTCTCGTCAGAAACTGTAGACAAAGAGGAGACAATTTTATAAAAAACAAGCCGTGAAACCGAGGCCCCAGAAATCCAAGAGGCGAGTGTTATCCCCTTTAGTCTTTTTTTAATGTACAATTTTATGACCTACACTTTAATGTTTTTGTTAAAACTAGGAAATATGCAATTTTGGTGGGGATTTTATTATATTTATTATTGGGGTGGGGTTTTATTTTACATAATTTATTTATTTGGGCGCAAATTAATATCTGACAAACCGAGCCCCTAGCTAGCTGCATGTGATATATCCAGCCTCGATGAATCTCGCTGAGAAGAGGAGGAATGTAGTGTTATGGCAGTATGAAGCGTGGATATCGGCTAGGATAACTCAGTCATTCAGTGGTTAGAGCACTCAACTAGTAATGCAGATGTCCCGGATTCTATTTCCGGTCCATCCATAAACTTTAAAATTTCTTCTTTCCTGGTGCAAGATTCTTCATCAGTTCATGATGAAGTTAACTCGATTTCACACAATCACTCATAGACTGCAGTTGTAAAAGTAAAATATAGGCATATTCAGTGTACTACTATCTTACCTGGTCAAATGATTTATTCTTTAAAGTTTTCTTTCCGGACAAAAGCGTTTAAAAAAATATGTGTTTTACGTGTAACGATGAAAGTGAAAGTACGTTCCGAAACCTTCCGAATGAGTGTACGTTCGGAAAGATTCTAAAAGAGAAAAAAAAGTTTGTGAGANCGAGAGAATCAAGGATGAGTCAGGGAGGCACATAAATGTTACAAACTGACTGACAGACATTCGTAATTTTAAAAATGGACACATCTCCACCATATGATGGTAAGCAAACGATATCAACACGCAGTCTGAATATTGGCTTTGTGTAAAAGCTGACCATGGACCTTTGGAGTGGAAGCACAGGGTTGCTTCTTATGCTAATTGCCGTCTCTATATTTAAAATATATTTTAATATTTAATATAGAGAGGGGTCAATTACATAAGAATACAAATCCCCTGTCAGGCTGTGGTGGAACTGTCACTGACGAAATTAGGCACAGACAGTAGTTTGTTTGATTCACAGTGCGGTAGATTTTATATTTTCAAATCACATTGCAATGACATGATCTATATAGAGAATTGATACAGGGGCTCATCACGAACTTTTGTCTTATTAAAATTGGACTCCATCTATTCAATACTTATTATTTTGTGAATATAGAATGGAGGGTAAATTGTGAATTGATAGATATTCTAAGGCCTAAGGTAGTTGTATCACCACCAGGAACCAGTATATATAGTCTGTAATGATGTTTTAAATAACGGTCTATACTATACCACCACCTATTAAAAAACAATTAATTTCAAAATGTAACAGGAAGGGAGAAAATAAACGGGCGAGACCGGGATTCAAACCCGGGCCTACTGAATCTCTAGTCAGGTGCTCTACCAATT
>CAJDSM010000676.1:0-41915 GCA_903981925.1 Ostrea lurida | reverse complement strand
ATACCGATATATATGTCACTCTACATAACCGATATAATGTCAACTCTACTACCGATATAATGTCACTTCAATACCGATATAATGCGTCACTCTACAACCGAATATAATGTCACAACAATACCGATATAATGTCACTCTACATACCGATATGAATGCATCCATACCGAATATAAATTTATCTCTACATACCGAATTATCATGTCACTCTTAATAACGATATAGATGCCACTCCATTACTGATATAATGTCACTCATACATACGATATAATGCCACTCCAACACAGGAACATAATGCCAACTCCATACCGATATAATGCCACTCCATACCGATATAATGCCCTCCACACCGATATAATGCACTCCATAACCGATATAATCGTCACTCCAATACCGGATATAATGCACTCACCAATACCGATATAATGCCACTCCCATACCGATATAAATGCCACTCCACAACGATATATGCCACTGCTATATCGGATACAAATACGCGAAGGTAAACATCGTGTAAATCGTAAATCATATCCATAAAAAAAAAACAAAAAACATATACAAATCGAGTGTAGGGCAACATGGACGTTTCGCGACAAAAGCGAGGTAGGATCAAGGTGTCATGGAGGAGTAAGCAATCCTCTGCTGACCGGTTTTAAATGTCACTCCATACGATTATAAATGCCAACTTCCCACATACCAATATAAATCCCCACTCTATAATACGCGATATAATGCACTCCATACCGGATATAATGCCACTCTATACCAATATAATCCACTCCTATATACCGATATAATGTTCACTTTATATACCGATATAATCACTCCATACCGATATAATCCAACTCTATACCAATATATATATATATAATGCCACTCATATACCGATATATGCCAATCCACACCGGATATAGATGCACCTCTATACCGGTATATTTGTCACCTCTATATAACCGATATAATTCCACTCTATATATCGATATAAGGCACTCCATACCGATATAATGCCACTTCACACCAAAAATATAAACCACTATATACCGATATAATGTCACTCATACCAATTATATATATACCACTCCATACCGATATAATGTCACTCCACAACCAATTTTAATTGCCACTGCATACCGATATAAATGCCCACTCCAATAACCGATATAATGTTCACTCCATACCAATAATAATACCACTCCATACCGATATAATGTCACTCCATACCGAATATAAATGCCACTTCACACCGATATATATACCAACTCTATATACCGATATATGTCCTTCCATACCATATATAATACCACTCCATTACCGATATAAATGTCACTTCCATACCAATTTTAATTGCCACTCCATACCGATATAATAGCCACTACAATAAACCGATATAATGCACTTACATACCGATATAATGCCACTACATACCGATATAATGTTCACTTCCATAAACCAATATAAATGCCACTCCACAACAAACTACTACATTTACTGATATATTAACACCGTTTATTGTTATTAGTGGCAACTCCATACAGATTTACTACACTGCAATACTGAATATTGCATAAATATGTAACTCTATATCCGATGTAATGTTATTCATTTCACTCCTGACTGTTCGGGAGATTATGATCTATTATATTATATAACAAGAAACCCCTGGAAATTAAAGTGGACATGTGGAGTGTTTCTTTTAGAGCTGAAACGAATACGCAAATCGATATTCGAATATTTCGGGACTACTATTCTATTCGTATTCGAATATTCGTAAACAACATATAATATAGTACATGTATATTCCTGCATAAAATATGTAACAGTGTCTGTCATTTATAAATCAAAGGATTGGTATGTTTCGGTAACATAAAATATTGATATGTTATTGACTTAAATTATCAATTGTGTTAATAAATGTAGAATTAATTTTAAAGCAAAAAGTTAAATTAAAAGAAAATGGAAAATAAATTGAGCACTGACAGTAAGCATACTGCAAATGCCAATAGGTTTTCGTATTCCGCTCCCATACTGGTATACATGTGTATACTATAGAATCAACTCAGAGTCGGGCAAGTTTCTGGACGTGATCTTTAAAAAACCCAACCCCATCCAAAAAGGAAGAGTTGCCGCTAGATGGTAGGGGTGTCGAATCTAATTAATAAAATTG
The DNA here is from genome assembly GCA_903981925.1 of Ostrea lurida. Lineage (NCBI taxonomy): Eukaryota > Metazoa > Mollusca > Bivalvia > Ostreida > Ostreidae > Ostrea > Ostrea lurida. The sequence continues at coordinate 39,754 of CAJDSM010000676.1, read as the reverse complement.
CAAGTACATGTAATATGCCTGGGTAAATAAGAAACAAAGATGGTGGCGAGTTATACCTGTTTTTAATAGTTTGGTTAGGTTACGGGGAGATTTAAAAAAAAAATATATGTAAATGGTCTAGTGACTGTAACTAGAGTTCAGTTTCAGCAGCATTTCATAACGGGTATTATACGTCACGGAATTATTCGAATACTAAAAATATCCATTCGAAATATTCGCTATTTACTAGTCATCTCGCGAAATATTCGAACATCGTTTCAGCTCAGTTTCTTTTATCATAGTTTGTCTCGAGATTGTCTTAGATACATATGATAATAATCATATATTTTTATTGAGATCCAATGTCTCCGCGATTGTAAAAGTGATATTTTCAACAACAGTAAAACCTTAAATCCTTTGAGTTACATGAATGTAATGAGAATACAATATTCACGAGTTGATTATTCGTCTAAGTTTATATTATAGTGTAACAGATGAGTCATGAGTCAAGTAATTTTGAAAAACCATCTATTATCTATGAAAGGTGTATCAACATAATCAGAAGAATGCAGAATAGCTGCCACATCGAATGGAAGAAATTCTAATATGCTGGATTGAAAGAAGTGAAGATAATATAATGCAAGTCTTGAAAGATAAACTTTAAAATCTGTAACCGAAGTATGCCATGGCGAATACAGCGGACTGCCACATCGGCAGCTGGAAATGCTAAATGAAGATATAAAACGTATTGAGCAAGAAGTGAGCAAATGTCTAGCGGGCAGATTTCAGCATGGTTCAGAAAACGGAACTTTTACCCGACGCCCAAGAAGAAGAGACAATATCCAAATTGGTACAACTTGAAAGCACCACGAAGAGACAAAACGCTCTTGTTCTACGAACTTCAACCAGAAAAAGTAGAATACATTGAAGAGGACTGTCCAGCGAAGCCTTCAGAAATTCCAACAAGCAAGATTGAAAGACAATGTCCTCTGAATACAGAAAATGAAAAGAACAAATGTCAGAGATTAATCGGTATTTAGGAAAATGCAGGACAAGTCATTTTGAATTTGCTCAATAATCCATCTTCAAGACTTGTTTCCTCTCAAACGCAGGTATTTTATTCAGTATGATGGGATCCGGTCTGGTTGATGCTAGTTTGTCCAGACCGAGTAGATGCTAGTACATGTTACATGCAGATCTTTAAATGAATGCAAAGTTAATCAAGAAGAGACGCAACTAGAACGCAGTTTCAGAAGATTTAACAAAACCGTTTAACGTTTCAGAGAGACACAAAGGAGACACCATCGAAGCAGCATGGGCGTGCTATATCCTGTGAATATAACGGACATGATATATCCATTTTTCCTGAGAACAGGGAACAAAACGAGAAGAAATCGACATATCTTTCCCCCCGTCAAATCAAACAACCACCATCTCCAACTGCTTGAAAAAGGATTAAAAGAATGTGAAAGTGAATCTATTTGGTTCCAGGTAGTACCCCTGGTGTATTGCCGTTGTGATTTGCAACATTATCACAAGAGTATGAAAACCCTCGAGGAAGCTTAAAATTATAACTGCAGGATTTATTCTTTGGGTTATAGTTGGGATAGACGAGAAGGTTACACAATGCACAGGGTATAAAAATGTCTATATGGAAGAAAAAAATCTCTAGCTGTGGCCTTAACGTGGCATTTAGATATATCGACGAGGCTTCATCTATCAATACCAATACTTTTCCACTTATTAATAATTTCGATTATCCCAGTGAAATCGAAATAAGAACCACAAGTCTTCCCACCCCGCTTCAATGCTTAGATGTTTTATTGAATATTATGGATAGCTAACAATTCAACTTTAAAATAAACAAATGTTGTCCATGATCTCATCGTCAACTGTCATATTTATGTAGCAACAGTCTAAATATCACCAACATGTTTTGTTTTATTTCTCTCAAAACTGATTCGAATACGCGATAGCTTGGTTTTGCTTACGATCATTTTTAAATCAAGTTGAGTTACAGGGTTTTCAAAAAGCCCTCGTTTAGAAGTCGGCATTTCCACAATCCTATGTCGTTATAAGATATAATTTTCAAAAAGCAAACCTGTCATTTGGTACCAATGCTATCTGACGTGTTTTCATACCAATTATTAGGCAGTTTGTTTAACCTGACAAGATACAGGGCTCACGGCGAGGGTGTGAACGGTCGACAGGGGTTGCTTACGCCTGCTAGGCACCCTAATACCATCTCTGGTATATCCAAGGGTCTGTGTTTACCCATCTCTTAATTTGTATTCCATAATAGGATTAATGAAGGTTGACCAACTGTCATCTTACAATATTAAGATTTTCATCAACTCATTTATTAATAAGCTGCTCCGATTTAAAAACTGATCGGACATGCTTACTTCTCTTAAGACACCCAATCCCACCCGGTATATCTAGGGTCCCGTGTTTTGCCCAACTCTTAATTTGTAATTACTAATAGGAGTTATGAGATTTGAATCACTGTTCATCTAATCTTCGCCAATTCTCATACGCAGAACAGCTATTTGAGTGTCGAAATCGGCTTACAGAAACACCAAAATGCAGGTGGTAATGATGGAATATGGGAAAATGAAGGTGCTTACCTGTAAGTCCACCCGTTTTGTCATCAAAGGTTTGTCATTAGCATATTTGTTGGATAAAAATAAGTTACAAAATAAACTGTGGTTGTCTTTTATTTTCTAAATTTCATTGAAGTGACATTGGTTAATAGATAAAACGTCATCCAAAGTGTCGAGGTAAAGGCCAGAGCAAAGGACTATTTTCCCCCAATAAATGTAGAATTTTGAATGAGTTCTGCCTCGTAAGAAAATGGAAAAGAAGTCAGTTTAATAGAAAGCAACACTGTTGTCCATGGGAATTCCAAATACATTGTTGAAAGAGCTGATAATCACTATACTACAAAGAATAGTGTAATGAGCAAAACCCAACAACTTTTCAAATAATATCAATTGGTAGAGTAGCTTTGTGGCATAGAATCAAAGCGGTGTTTATCAAAAGTAATTTGTTGAATTTGACATACCTAAATATGAATATTTCAGTGTCCTGTTTTTTTACTGAGGAGAGCACTGTCTATGATCAGAAAGTAGTGTCTTTAATTCAACGGGAAAGATTTTCGTGCAAAATATTGAAGAGTCATAGGTTGACACTCTTGTTTTTGTATTCTAATTCGGAAACTTACAGAATTGATCACTGTTCGTAATCTTTGGCCTTTACATGTTGTTGATAAAAGGTTATCTAGAAATTGTTAGAATCAACCATTTGAATTTAACAGCACTTCCAGCATTGAGTTGAAACAGTTCGTTGCCTTACCCGCTACAGAGTTAATATATTTCGCGTGGAGGCAAAGATACAGGTTTTTGGTAAAACATTTTCTGGATCCAGAAATGTATCTGTTTGCAAGGGTTTTGGTAATGGTAATTGTTGAAGATTAGGAAATTTTTGTTTAGCTATGGTACTCAATTCATTCGTAACACTGGCTAGAATATTAGATACATGTTAAAAGAGTAGCATGAATTTGGAAGATTTCCTCCTCTGAAAGAGAATTTGGAGTATGAATAGAATTACCAATTGCGAAATGATTGTCAAGTTCGTTTAATTAAAGTTTTCTTACAGGCCAAATCGATTGTTATTACAGGCTTTTTTTGTCATTGGAACTATAATAATTCTTCATGTAATCTATCTATTTTTCTTTTATGAATATCTGGTTTAAGAAAATGCAGGAATAATAAGATAGTACAATTTTTATTTTTTATGTGTCTATACGAAGAATTTTATAACCCTCTTCTAAACTTAATATCCATTCTAACAAGGCATCAATTTCTTTTTTCATATTAAGCCCATATTTTGGGATATTTCTTCAGCATAATTTCGTAATAAAGATAAACGTTCTATAGCCAGGGCTATCTGTGTTTAGGCACCTTTTTTAGCTTCTTTATTTTTCAAAATAAAGTTAATTAATACGTGTCCCACCCAAAGTGGATCGAATTAATTGAAGAAGACGGGAAAACCGATAACGATGCCGTCTACATCAAGGCACACACACACACACACACACACAATAAAGTGACACGATATCGGTATGTGGAGTGACACGATATCGGTATGGAGTGGCATAATTGGCGTGGAGTGACATTATATCTGTGCATGTACTGTGTACGTGTGTGAATATATCCAACCTTAGATTGTATATACATACTTCAGCATTGTGACGTTGACACACGTCATCGACTTGTCCCAAGGAGGACAGGGCGGAGTCGTCACTTTCATTTCCGTCTTGTCCACCATTGTCTTCCGTCAGGCAATGACTACATAAAGTTTGGCATTGCAGTAATTTCACACTATATGGATGTCGGTACTCTAATACATCTTTATCTAACAGAATGCTTTGTAATTCATTTTTCATTTGGTTATTCCCAAATGATTGGCAAAAGTTCTCATACTTTCGTTTTGAAAATATCCCAAAGGTAAAATTCAAGCACTGATTTTCACTTGTGTTACAAGTTGTAACTGACTGTAGCACCCCATCATATTGCGAGGAGACCCACCGGCAAACAGCACCTAGAATGATCCCATTTTGATGTTGTAACTTTTTAACGATTCTTTCATTACACAAACGGTTGCCTTCCAATACTTGTAACGTTACATGACAATTCCAGCATCTGGTATTTTTATCTGTGAAGTATTTTAGAAAGATGAGTTTGAACTTACCACGAATAATTAATATGATTCACTTTCAATAAACACATTAGTAAAACGCTCTCTTCTTCTTTGCAAGTTAGATAAGTTAGTATGCTTCTGAATGTTTGGGTACATGTCATTTTTTCATCATTAATTTATTTTAATTTATCAACTCTTAATTTGTTTGTGTCATTTTACAAAGATAAACGCTTACCTTCCGACGATGAATCGTTTTTGTTTTTGAATGGTGATTGTACTCGTTCTCCAAAGAGTAAAATGTTCATTATTTTGTCATTGTTAGCTTTCGGGAATTCCCGTTTCTATTCTTATGAAGTGTAGTCCTAAAATAGCATTTTAAATCGTATGTACAATTTCCGCATGCACTTGTGATAAGAAATGTTGTACATGAATGTTGACCAATAGATATGGAAACAGCTCGTGGGTGGACTTTTGATTTGTTTATTTTTCTTAAAATTTTGGTTACACGTATCGATCAGTATTTCTGGGTGTTAATTACAAAATATATTATAAAGATAGCTGCTTTGAGGACACTTTCAAGATACAAAAAAAGATGGATGGACGGACGGACAGACAGAAAGACAGAGAGAGAGAGAGAGAGATTAATAAGTACAAGTATTGGAGTTACTTGAAGATTTTCTATTTTATTCATAAATATAACACCCCTCCTTGTGTAACTGTATCACATGTAAATAAAAAGGGGGGCTATCTATATGTATATACATATAATAAATACAAAATTTCCGAGCTTAACCGTGCTGGTGAAAAGGTATGTTTCGGAAAATTTGATAATAAAATCGGGTCTGAATCGAGGTTCCAGGGATCAGAATGTCGTACGTCACACACCTGGTGTAAATATAGATAGATATCCCCCCCCCTTTTTTTTTTTTATTTATATCTGTTTATTGATTAAAATTCAGATACCTGTGCTGTATACACTTTTTTTCTACTGTTTTGGACTTTACATTGAGAAATGTTAATGAATTATGCATCCCGTATGCATTTTATTAACTAACTAACTTAATAACTGTTTTATCAGAACTTGGTACATGTAGACATCCAATATTTTAGCAATGCAACTTTCTCTTATTGGCATAGATTTGAAAGTATGCCGGAAAACTCGTTGTTAAACAATGCATGTATATAAAGCACAATATTAGACAGTAAACTGTTGTAATATAAACAGTTGGTTCATAGCACGGTGTATGTAAATCAATGAAACCAATAACACATTATGAGAGATGACTTTCTACATTTACTGGTCAATAGAGAGAGAAGAAGGTTGTTAGGCAGGTAAACTTACAACATATATTTATACGTAAAAAGAAATTCTGAATTTAAAAAATATTTATCTTTAAAAAGATTTGTATGCAATTTTAGAATAAGTGCACATAATTCAAAAATTGAAAGTGGGAGATATGAAAAAAATCACAAACAAGGAAGGACAGAAAACAACCCTTGAAAGAAATGAAATAATTTGTAAATTATGTGATATGAATTGTGTGGAGGACGAGATCCATTCACTGATCGAATGCCCTTTATATACATTTGATAGGCATAATTTTTTTGAGGACATTAACAAAAATGATAAAAACTTTTATAGCTTATCAAGTAAAGAAAACTTTATGTGGATTATGTCAAATGAGAATGACAGGTTGCTTACCGGGCTAAGCAATTTTTTAATCAGTATTTTCAAAATAAGAAATAATGCGTTACAGAAATACAAGAACAGAGTAATTAATTAAGTTCATACTTCCTACAGGTACTAGTTTGCATGTATGTGTATTAATTACATAGAGGTTATGAACATTAATCCCCAACTGAGCACTATTTATCATTAATTTATTATGTTCAATTTGTCTTTATCATATGTTGTTATACTATATCAGTCTTGACTGTATGCCCTGCATAATATTACTCGCGCCCAGTCTGTGGATGCACGTGTGTGAGATGAATGTACGTGTCTCATGTGTAACAACCTATAACTAGGCCGCGACACACTTAACATACAAGCTCTTCAACCGTGACAACATCAAACCGCTGAGAATTTTTTTTAAATAAAAAAGATTTTCGTATTTGGAGTTTTATCGCACGATCAAATGGCATGGTAAGTCCTAGATCATTGCGTGGTCATGTGTACGATGTATTTTATCTATTTAGAAATGAGTTTTTTGTTATTTTTTTTCCATGTTGCGTCAATAGATAAACAAAGTGCAACGCGTTACGTGATCATTCCACAGACTCGTGAACAACGAAATAGAGGTCGCACAGCCTAAATATAGATTTCCTGTTTCAATAGCATGAATTACGTCTCTTGACTGGTGACTGTGCTACTGAACGGTAAGATTGTTTTTTACGTATTTTGCAACAGTAAATCACTATGTGCGCATGTACAAGTCTAAAGCTTATATCTTGCATATTTATCGAGTAACATTATTGAGCGTAAATCTAGTTTCACGACATTCTCTCTTTTTTTTTTTTTTTTAAATATAGAAACGCACATGTTATCCATGACACCCATTCATTTGCTATACGTATGAATACATATAGCAAATGAATGGGCGTCATGGATAACATGTGCATTTCTATAAAAAAGAATGTCGTGAAATTAGATCATAATAAAGACGAACATTGTAAAAAATGTTCTTAGATAATGTTTAAGCGAGGAAATTGAGGCTACACTGTATGTACATGTGTCTCAACCTTTTGGTGCATTGATGCAATGGACCACTTTTGAAAATATTCATTTTTCACTAGTCCGGTGTTTTTCCCCATAGTCTGGTCCGATTTACAATAAAAAACAACTTCTAACGGCATTTAATTATTATTTTTGTATAGGTTTTTTAAACCTATTTCTAGGTATGCTGAATCACGAAAGAAAAATATGCTGGCCCGTATCTGAAAATTGGCTTATAGTAGGTCAAATGGCGATTCACAAAATGGCGGACACCAAATTTTTTTCCCAATGTTGTGTATCGAGTGTTCCAAGGAGCGAGATTGTGCTTAAAAGCAAACCCTATGCACCTATCGTGTATATTTAACTATGAGTAGAGCGCGAATGGATGAATTACAAACCTCACTTTGAGATGAATGTAATCACGTGCAGTCTGCTCCCAGCAAAAAAGTCATTCACCTAATTCGAAGTTTGAACTGCTACGTTTAAGAGGCTATTTCTAATTCATCTAAAGATTGCATTGTCATGAGGTCGCACGTGACAATCGGACAAGAGATGCATCTTTGCATCCACATCTTTCCGTGTTTAGCTAACCTCTTTGTGACAGTTGCTAGGCCACCCAAATCTAGGCAAGCTCTCATGGAATTGGGACTCTAAAATACTCAGCTCATCGAGCACCAACAGCACACATCACTTCCTCCATGATCAGTTGGAGATGTAATCAGGGCTAAATAGTTTGCCTGTCTCCAATTAAGGTGTCCTGGTTAGCTGTGTCGATTTATCAGTGCATACATAAAGGATCAATTCCTAGATTGGGGCATATTCTCAGCGCTTTTTTGAATTTCCGCTAAACTTCATATACGATGTCTGCTTACCGGTAATCAGTAGTCTCCGTTCTTGTTATACAACTTAAGACAAACTTTTTCAGCACTCTTTGATTGTCTGATTAGTTACATTCTCCTCACCTAGAGCCCTCGAAGTAGCTTTACTAATTATCCTGAATACTCGCAGGAAGAATTTTGATATACATAGAAATAAAGATGTTGTAGTCACAACCTTCTGTCGGAGTGGCATGATAGACTACCAGAATGTCGGTTGCGTAACTCTGGAGAGGAGAAGTTTCTCACACAGCAACATGAGACGGACGCAGCCATTGGTGTGCTTTTAGTTGAGAAAGAAGGTCCTGTGCAACCATGCCCATCAAATGTCTATACTAGTTTCAGAGAAAGAATATCTACGCGGTACCGAACTAAGACATCAGTATCAGATGCATAATGAGACATAGAGGGCTGACACGTGGCGGATACTTTATGAACGAGTGTATGTGATTCGTGCAAAAGACTATGTCTAAGTGTTGCTTCTTCTGCGTGGGACTCTAGCGTTAGGAAATTCTCAACATATATCATTTGCATTTCACACCCAGTTTCATCTACAACCCCCGCAGTAACAGAACGGATTGGTTCCATAATTAGGTCGCTTGAGATATTAATTCTTAGATCAGAGAGCAGCAAGAAGTCTTCTCTTGTCTCTCCATCAACAAAGGCAGCGAATTACCGTTGAGAGAGATCGCTGATTGACAAATAAGTCTCTGCAGGTTAGAGTGGTAACTCTCGATCTCCCGAATCTATGGATGCTATTCGGTCTCTTTTGAATCGTGCCTGTGGATAACAGTTACGATTTGATGTCCTTAGTCAAAGATGACTCCATCGCTGGAGAAGTCCGAGCTTTATAACTACAACTGTTAGGAAAGCTCATACGTCTCTCAAATGATATCTTCATTCCATGTGTTCTAGATGGCTCTGAACGCAATCGCCTTGTTGCCTTCATAGTATAATTCAGAGCTGATGAATCACCTTATCATCGTTGAACTCGGCGCCCAACTCAGCATACAGGATCAGCGGACCTCCATCTGAATAATGCTATCATGGCTGCTTCAGAGACGTATTCAATGGAACAGGTAACGATTGATGCGCGCGTATTAGACACACTATTGCTGAATTGAATAGGGCACCTCGGTAGGGAGTTCGTGCTGCAGTTATAAGCCCGCAAATCAACTGACCTCCTGTCTGCGTTTTATGAGACAAGTCTTTGCTTGTTTCGGTCAGCCTTCGAGAATGTTCCTATTTTTCAACAGCTTTAGAACAACCCCGTACCTTGTATAAGGATTCAATGTTAAAGGAAATTAAATTTTTTTTTTTTTTCAAAGTAAAGTGCAAAGGGACGTTTAATGTACCCTTTCTTTGTTTGGGATAACGTTCTGAGCGAAAACTCTCCAACTGTACTTGACCCAAATGCCGTTGAAGATAGTAACGAATCTCTGATAAGAATCAGTAGCCTTGTCTTTTGTGATCACGTTGATTAATTCATCTCTTTCGTAGGATGGGGTCAGCACTTTAAAACTTTTCATTGACATTAACTAGTGATTCCTCAAAACCTGGAGTCAAGGGACCTGTCGACTTCTTTGATGCAATCACTTGGTGAGTAAGTATGTCATACTGGATTCACGTCGTACATTGGTTTTAGTAATAAAACTTACATGTGACCTTAAGGTTATAGGAAAGAGAACACCTACTGAGTGCAGAGGAGAGTTCTCGTGATAACCCACTATGCCACCACCCGCTTCTTACCTGTAGCGTTAAGCATTCTTGACTTTGATTCTGGATCCACTTGATTAAATGTTCCTTGGCTTCTTTTTGACAACAAAGTTGCCCTGTTTTGAACTCTTCAAGAACCGTCACGCGGCAGTTTGGGTGACCAATCGAGCAGATAATCACTAACCACCTTGCATAATATTATGATGGTTCCATAATCGAAGAACCATGGGAGCTGGCCCTGAATGAGTTACAAATTACAAATCCACAAACCTTCTCTTTCTGATTTTGTAATACCAGGAGGAATAGAAATCTAAATCCATATATGACCACCAAAAGAGTACATTTGGATTAGTAATTTCCTCTGAAATTTAAAAAATATTCCCTATACACAGTATCCTGCAGTAGCTCTAAACAAAGACTCTATATCTTTCTGTTCATCTCATAACACTATCAATATTTGTGAATTATTTACGTCCTTGTTAGCTACAAATAACAAAAACGCTGGAAAGCAGAATCTTCCATAGAGCTTGGACAGTGATTTTATGGGCTCCATGCCGCGATTATAGTGCTTTCCTGCTAGAACATTTTGAGCAGCAAACGGGCCCGAGCAATTCACTTCCATCCAGAGTCGTACAACACCAGAACACCACTCATATGATTTCCAATACATTTCAAAAATTCATTGGCAATTATGTAGCCACCCATTCGTGGCACAAGTCTGTTCTGTATCTGGAAACTGACCAATTTTAAATCCATTTCACTTGAACGCTACCAGAGCTTGATCAACTGTTAATTACAGTGTGAGGCGTTGACCAAGACGCTCAGTATATGTACATTGGTTTCTCGGACTCTGCTGTAAGTCCGACTATTTCCGTGAGCGGGCTGGCTTGTACGATAGCATGTAACCAACGATAGTGAGATCGGGAATTTCTAATACGCTTGCTGATTTGACTGATTAAAAGCAGACCAAGTAATTGGGACATCATTGTTTGTTTCTTTTCAAATGAAACAGTAGTTCTTCTGAAAACGCATCACAGGATGATTGATCTGCTTTATCAGGAGCTTTAAAAACATCTAGAGTAACTTCTTTTGGATAAAGAGGCTGTGATTTCCCCTCTATTACAGTGGTTTCTACAATCCTGTCTATCTGAGAAGGTACCTGTAAAGTCCTTTGTAGATGGAAATAATGTGTTTCAGGTCAAGGTCATTTCCTGATCCACGTTGCCAACAAGCAATCTGCGTTGCATGAAATGTGTCCTTGCCATCCAGTGTCGAGTCACTAATGTCTATATTATCGGCCGTGAAATGTGTGAAAACATTAGGTTTTAAATTTAATGGTAAAAAATGACACTTTCTCTCGTCCAAAGACTGGAGGCTTCGTTCTGCTAGACCTTGTGTCCTATTCTAAGCACATCCTTATAACTAAGCGTATGAACGCACTAATTGAATAAATTCAAGAGCTGTTTGATCTTGTCATTTTGTTTGTAATGTACAAGCAAGGCCCAATATGCTTTGGAGTCCACTTTGTCCCATCACTCACCCCATAGACAATATCTTGAGCGACACTTAATACTTTTTTGTCTAGTGCACACCGGAGGCTCTTCGCTGGAAGCAATTTCAAAAAGTTCTTGCCCACCATAAAGAAAGATTTAAAAACATGAGAACATTTCTGGAACACAGTCAATGGCATCGTCCTCACTCACGTTTAACCTTTATGCGCACTTCTATCTTGCAGATCTGATCTTAATTTCAATGCAACATGTACAGTTCGTGAAAAGAGTTATGTGTAGGCTTATAACTTGGCATGGTGAGAAATTTATCATCTGTGATATTCTGTCCCTCATTGAATATTTCTCCAAAATGAGATGCAGACCAAGTAATGTGGCACTAGAAGCGTTTCGCGTTCAGAGATTGTTCTATCCATAGGACGGTAAAACTGAAAGATACTTTTCACCCTTATTTGTAGGTTATGCTTTGAATGTCGATCTTCGCGTAATGTTAACACTGAGGGATTTTCAGAACCCAATCTCTTCGATCAGTCTACAGTATCTATTCCAAATATATCAGAAAGCTTGCAAAATTTGGTGCTTATTCCCTGGCGTATTCAAGCTCCACAGACAAGAAAAATCATGGCTAAGATCCTCACCTTGGGACTCTTTCTCTGTTTTCTGCGTTTCATACTTAAATGCATTCATAACATTTTAAATGGTATTTACCCTCTGCAGCGATCAAACGCTTACATTCCCTAATTTAACTCGCAATGCCTCGTCATATTTGGCATTCTGTAAGACCATGTCACTTAGACAAAAGGTTGTAATGTTGAATAAACTTTTTCGATTCTGTTTTTGACAAACATACATAACTCCCAATCTACAGGAGAAAATGACTTTCTAGAGGAACGGGTCGTTGAAGAAGAGAGATTGGAGGACGTAGAAGTAGACTGTAGTTTCTGTTGAGTCTGTATTCGACCTTGGAATATCTTCAAGGACACTAGCTTTTGTTTCTATTGCTTTTATAGATTTTGGATGTATAAATTCACTGTGACATTTCCTGTGACAGAGACTCTTTCAGCTGAACTCAGCTGCTCAATTCTATTCAATAGCAATCATAATTTTTTGGCATCTTTACTTTTTACGACGAGATCTCTCTCAATTAATTGTTTCTATTGGACTTCATGGATTTTAACTCTCAAAACATCTGGGTTTTCCTTGTCGCTTGACATATCACACACAAAGCGGTAATTGTATTGACTGTTTTCGTTTACGTCTGCTAATTGATCACGTCTATTCGAGCCCCAATGCACTGGTTAAACAATATCACTTTATCTATAAGCTACGTATAGCTTTTATTCATGACGAAATGTATTTACGATAACTTTATTTAGCAGCACTTGTATTACGGTCTCATAAGATTTGTTAAGTCCAACATGAATTCCATGTTGCGGACTGTTAATGTTAAATGCATATAACTTTGAATTTTTATTATGCTTATTTCTATTTCAAAACTTGAATTTAATATAATATATATTTTTTTGTTTTTTTAGTATTGATCCAGCAAAAAGAACTAAATCTAAAAGGCATGGAACATGCATGTATGCAAAGAAATAAAAAGATTTTTTGAAAAAACAGAGAAATTTCGATTTTTGGAGGAAAACGGCCTGATATTGTAACTAAAAGTAACTTCATTTCTAGTATAGAAATGTTTTTAATTATGAAATTATAGTATATACAAGGCTATTTTCGGCATCCTTTCTTAGTTGAGCGGCTTCAACGGAGAATTTGGAGAAAATTTGGTGTCCGCCATTTGAATCGCTCATTTTGGACTACTTAACGCCAATTTTCATGAAGGCCCATTTTTTTTCGTATTCAGCATATCGAAATAGGTTAAAAACTATGTTGGACCAATAATAATTAAATGCCGTTAGAACTTATTTCTAGCCTTAACTTTTTAAGAATCAGGACCAGACTACCATACATATGAACGGAGTGGACCCGAAAACTTCGGGCCGAAACCCCTTGGCTACGTAGAACTTTACGAACAATACGAGATTTTATTAATATGCCAACACGTTTGGGAAATAAATAAAACATAAATTTGAATAAAACGAAAACATGTAAAATTCAGTGCATCAATGAATAACATTTAAGGATACACATAATAAGGTATTGTAATTAATACAAATGGAAATTGTACAGTGCAAATAAAAGATATCAAATATTGCAACGTTTGGCATGTCATAGTATATTTATACAATTATTGCTGTTTTTGAGGTCAATACGATGATTTAGACACCTAAGAAGTACAATATTCACCGAGCCCGAAGGGTGTGGTAAATATTTTACTTCGAAGGTTTATAAATCATCATATTGACCGATAAAGCAGCAATAATTATTTTATTATATGATTAAATGATTTTTAAAAGAAACCTGTAAAATTTTAAGTAGATGAATCGATCGATCGCGGCAAGTTGGCTGAGATCCAAAAAGTCAATAAATCCTATATTCCCTTGGAAGGTCACGTGAAGGTGAATATTAGGAATTATTGACTTCTACTTTGTTGGATCTCAGCCAATTTTTTTTTAGTATGTTTGATGTTTGTATACTTGTATGTATTATCATTTGTGTAATTATTGTATGTTTACAGTTTTAAGTGGGGTAATAGTCAGTTAGACAACATTTTTGGAAAATTAGGGTCGGGGTGAAAAAAACATGGTCGGTCGGATGACAGTAAACACACTTTTTTTTTTTTTTTTTTTTTTTGCCCTTAGAGAAAATAACTGAAAACTTCAGAAGGGTCCTTTTAGAAAGAGAGATACAAATGTAGAACTGCAACAGGGTTTAATATGGTTTGAGTAAATCATTTTAAAATTACCAATAATGTACTTTACATATCAATTAGATATTCAATATTGATTTTTTCCCCATTTGATAGAAATGTTGATGATACATGTATATCATAAAGGTCCAGGCGCCCTGTGAAAAGATTATATATACCATAGGACGAATGCTGTGTGTTTACCCTCCTTTAATTTTGTATTCTTTGTATGAATTACCGTTCGATATCTTCATATTTGTTTTCATATTGAATACTTGTTTTAGACGATAATTACCGGTATAGAGTCTGGCCGTATTCTGAAGCTGAAGATTTAGGAATGCAACTAGAACAATGGATTGGAGAAATATAAGATGTTGCCTGTGTTGGTTTATCTGTCTGGCCGCCATCAATTTCCTGGTAGCACTTCTGATCGCCTACCGGACTCTTAGTGGTAAGAAATTGTCGAGTTTGTATGCAATATACATTCATTTAAATAATGGAGGGTTAGATTATCTTATAGTTAGATTATCGTTAGATTATCTTAATAGTTAGATTATTTTATAGTTAGTTATCTTATAGTTAGATTATCTTATAGTTAGATTATCGTTAGATTATCTTAATAGTTGGATATCTTATAGTTGGATTATCTTATAGTTAGATTTATTTTATAGTTAGATTATTTTATTATAGACCTCGAAACAAACATCTGGTACATTTTTTTTAAAATAAATTCTTTTTTATGCAAAGTTGAGGAGCCGCCTGCATATCATTAAGGTTTATGTAAACAATGGAACAGTTATGAATTATTACGAACGAAACCTATGTAAATATGATGTATTTGATAGCTTGTCCTTGTTGGATCATCTGAGGGCCATGAATTAATTATACGCAGATACAAATGGTGATTATCAGGATCAGTCCCGATGAAATGTTGATAATAAAAAAAGAATTTCAAACATTTTAGGTCACTTCTGACAGGTGGCCGACCTATTGCTGTTGATCTTCGTCCGTCGTCGTGCGTCCTCCAATTTCAACAATTTTACATTTTTAACTTCTCCAAAACTACAAGATTAAATGTTACTACTCACCTCTACGATAAGAGGAAAATAAAATGAGACATGCATCTCCGGTTCTTCATGGGTGTGACAAAATATGCTTTAAAAAAGCCTCATTTTCATATATCTTCCCTACTTTCACACATGTAGGAGAAAATCTTAATAACGATTATGATATTGTAACGTGCAACCGTAGTTTCTCAGAATTTAGACTGAGCTACTTGCTCAAAATAATGATTCGTGTGTGGGTTCTCTCGGCTTTATTCCGAGATATTGAACAACGATTGAGAGATAAAATGATTTGAGACAATGATTAGATCAAAATGATTATTTATTTTACCACGAAGCAATCCAATCAGGTATAATTAAACAAATTCAATCGTCTCAAAATTACTCACTTCAATTACTCAAAATTGCTCAGTGTTTATTATCTGCTCAAAATATTATCTGCTCAATTCGACTCAATTTGGTATATATGAGAAAAACTATAATAGAAGTAAGGATGATAGTGAAGCAATGTCTCATTCCTATTTAAGTATTTAATAAAGCTATCTTATTACTGACTTTGTATAGGAAGACTTATTCAGTCACGTCTATACCTCACAACTGCTAAGTTTTCTCCTTACCGGATGTTGTCTCTGTCAAGAATGAGTGTAGACTGCTTGGTTCACGGTATTTATACCCTACTGCTTCGCCCCGATTGGATAATGATTGAGCGTTATGATTGGTTAGAAACCTAGCTATTTGATTGGTCAGTGTATTGGTAGGTTTCAATCCACTTCCGATTCACATTTAAACTATATTAAAGGAATATATAAGAGATATACACATGATGAGAAATAATACCAAACTCGTTTCATTACCCTACGCCTCATTAAAATATGCGTCCTCCGATATAACTCAACATTGGACAATGTTATAAAATATAAGAGCATTTCAATATTTACAAGATATTCATTCGAATTGAGCTCGTATCATTGCTGTTTCTCACTGCATTTGTTCTTGCAGGGAAATGGCAGACTTAATATGTTTCATAATCTAATAGCCACTTTGGTGGTTTCTCGAATCTTCGCTTCAGGAAATGAAGACATTTTTTCTCAAACTATCGTCTGTCTGCTATAGCCCGTAATTCGTTATTCCCTGTGTACCCTTCCTCTAAACCAGATTGATCTGTACTTTTGGTGATCAAATCATTCGAGTTTCTTTTTCAAACCAAATCTTCATGTGACAGTTCCTGTCTTTCTCTTGAGACGCATTCTGTCCACATGTATAACTTGAGATTTACCCTTTGAACCACATCTAACTTTGTAAGTTAAATCATGATATTTTGTCTCACAGCAATATGGACCTCTCCAAAACTGTGTAAGCTTTGGAGATTTCCGACTTGATACCTGGGAAAGTACACATAAACTTATCACCGGGATTGAATGATTGCCAATAGAGTTTCTGGTCGTGGCAAGGTTTTCTGTCTCAACATAGCTTGTGTTGTTTGCTGCTCACAAAGCTGTGAGCAGTTTCTAGCTTCTCTTTCACTCCCTATGCCACATGAACGGGGGAATGTTCCTCATTGAATTGGGCATTCTGGTACATGACCCTCAAGAGAGTTGCTACTCTCTTCAAACATGAGATAGTTTGGACTACATCCTGGTAGTCTCTGCTCTAATGATCTGTACGCCATACAGAGAACGAATGGGAGGAGCTCGTCCCGAGTTCTTCTGATTCTCGTCCACCAAGGTACGAAGCATTGATAGCAACGTCTTTCTTGAATCGCTCTACTACTATGCCTATCTGATTGGGGATGGTAGGGCGTCGTGCGGGTCTTTTAATGTTCAATACTTTGCCATTTCCTGTAAATAATTTGCTTCAAATTGCTTTCCTTGGTCCGAATGTATGACACATGGAACCCCAAAACCTTGCAAACAATTCCTTTTGCACTATGTCTGCGCACCGTTGCTGCTTCCATATTTGGCATCGCAAATGCCTCGACCCATTGTTGGTAAAATAATCAGAAACAACTAAGATATATCTGTTGTTTCTGTCGGTGCGCGGCGAGTTCTCCCACACAATAATCCATTGCTATGCGTTCCATGGGTATTCCGGCCCCTACGAGTGCTTGGTGCTCTCATAGTTTTTGTTCGCCTCTTTGATTTCATGGCAGATCTCACAACCGGCTATATATTGTCTGACATCTCATCTTGTAGCCCAGGCAAATAAAATGCTTGCTTATTTTACTTAGAGCTTTGTCACGTCCAGGTGACGCTGCAGTTTTATGGTCATGGCTATAATTGAGTATATGTCGTCTCTCGCTGAAAGGCACAATAGCTTGGAGGGTGGATCCCTCTTTATTAGTCCATCGTCTACAGAGTAGATCATCTTTAACCTCTAAAAGTGCTCTTTGGACCACAGAGACTCTCAGCATTTGGTCCTCCCTGACGACAATTTCCAGGCTTTCTGGTCTCACCTTTTGATCCAACCAACTCTTACTTTGCTGAAATTTAACATCGTTTTTCTTGGAGAAAAGAATAAGGAATCTCTCCTCTTCTATTACGTCAACCAACATTTCCAAACAGTACTACATCCACATGTTGTATTACTTCTTCTCATTTACTCGGGTATGACCATACGTTTCTTGTACGTTTTCTTGTGGCATCCATACATGCCCCTCTTTCTTTAAGACGCGAATGGTTTCATCCGCATGATACTTTTCCTTCTGACAGTTGACGTGCATTTGTTTTCTGCGTCATGAAGATCCAGTGCCGTGAGAGAACGTCCATCCATTTTTAATGTCAGGCAATAGCGAGCCTTATGCTATTAATGATTTATTCCCTACTCAATGTAGTATTTTTCATTTGACCATATACAACTAGACGTTTCCACCACTTGCAACCTGTGATTGGTTGTTTTCGATGGAGTCCAAAGAGTGTTTTTCTGAAAGGCTGTCATAAATCCTTTTAGACAAGATTGTCAGTGAATGCACGGCGGTATCGACAGAGTAATGAGCATTTCTTTCGTCAAAACGTCTCAAAGAAAGAGTCCAGTACTCCAAGGTAACCATTTAACTCCGCGCAGTTTACCTTTGTTTTGCACATTTCTAGCTGACGACCCCTGATTTCTTGAGCTGTACTTTACTGCGCAAGCATTTTTAATTTTTTACATTCCCTCTTGAATGGCCCTGCCACCAAATTATGGCAGTGGTGATGTTTCCTCCAAATTCTGCACGATAGTTTTATCCTTAATGTGGATAAGTATTCTGGGCCTCAATTACTTGATCTTTTCTCCATTTTCTTCATGGCACTTGGACGTAACTCAGCCAAACTGCGAGTGTTATGTCAGTCAGGTCTCTTAAGTGGTGGCATTTGTCAGCTGTATTACATTCTGCATGATTCCTTTAGACTCTCGAGTTTTCCCTCTGCCTTGAAATATGCCTCTGAAGTTCCACCAGCATGTCTAACGGCATCGTTGAGATAAACAGGCTTGCTGCTTAAATACGTAGAACGCATTTCTGAGCTGAACCAGCAGGCATCGATAAATTGCGTCTTTCGACAGCGTTTCTCGCACATCATGCAGGGACAGGTGGTAGGGCGAGATTTGTGAGTCGTTCTTATATTGCGCGCGAGTTCTGATAATGACTCGGACGCTATCTGTTGTCTCTCCTCAGTTGCTATCCTATAAAGTTCCATTTGATCGGGAGAGCAAAGCGGTCGTTGAGAGCACGCTAAGCTCAACTGCTAGTTAAAGCGCTCATTTCACTCAAATTACCTAGGATCCTTGTGCCAGCCCTCGTAAGGAGCACAGGAGAAAGATAAGACCTTTCTCCTCCTCGACTCCATCGTCCAAGCTAGCGCACACGCCTCAGAAATGAGATCTGAAATCAAGCCATGTGTTGTATCCATCATAA
Organism: Ostrea lurida; assembly: GCA_903981925.1. Lineage (NCBI taxonomy): Eukaryota > Metazoa > Mollusca > Bivalvia > Ostreida > Ostreidae > Ostrea > Ostrea lurida. The sequence continues at coordinate 20,500 of CAJDSM010000676.1, read as the reverse complement.
GTAGCGGCTTACTTTATACGCGTTTGGCTCCTTCAGTATATTCATCGGCAATCTAGATGGTCTATAGTCATTTTTGAGCACGAGCTTTTCTTGCTCATTTGTTCTTTTCGCGTTTTATTTCTCATTTTACATTAACGTATCTAGAGGTTGATGCATAGGGGCATTGCTGTTCAGCTGCTCATCTGTAGGTAGTAGTATTTGTCATGTACGTATTTTGCATCATCTTGGATGAAATTTCACAGATTTGTCGTTTATCTTTAATCCTAGGTGTACTCAGATTTTCGTTCTTGCCAACAGATCTTCCAATTTGTGATACCAGAATCGCTTGCAAAAATTCCGGGCTCTGATACTTGCAACCGAAGATGTTGAGTGGTCTAATGAGTGTCGACTTCGTATTGAAGCTAATTAGCCTCAAATTTCTCTTTTATTATAGTGCGTTGATGCTCACTGATATTCATTGTTCATATGATCCCCGCTCAATAAACAGATATGTAACGTGCAACCGGAGTTTCTCAATTAGACTGCAGCTACTTGCTCAAAATAATGATTCGTGTTGTGGGTTTCTCGGCTTTATTTCCGAGATATTGAACAACGAATTGAGGATAAATGATTTGAGACAATGATTAGATCAAAATGATTATTATTATTTTACCACGAAGCAATCCAATCAGGTATATATTATAACAAAATTCAATCGTCTCAAAGTTAGTCACTTCAATTACGTCAAAGATTGCTCAGTGTTTCTATATATCTGCCCTCAAATATTAGCTGCTCAATTCACTCATTTGTATATATGAGGAAAAACTATAATAGAAGTAAGGATGATAGTGAGGCAATGTCTCATTTCCTAATTTAAAGTACTTGATAAAGTCTATCTTATTATGACTTTGTATACGGAAAGACTTTTCAGTCACGTCTATACCTCACAACTGCTAAGTTTCTCTCCTTACGCGGATGTTGTCTCTGTCAAGAATGAGTGTAGACTGGCTTGGATTTTCACGGCTATTTATACGCCTACTGCTTCGCCGACCGCTCGGCATAATGATTTGAGCGTGTACACTCATAATTGGGTTAGAAACCTAGCTATTTGATTGGTCAGGTATTGGTAAGGTTCAATCCATTCCATTCACAATTTAAACTATATTAAAAGGAATTATAAGAGATAATACACTGATGAGAAATAATACCAAACTCGTTTCAATATCCATGAAGCCCTCAACTAAATTAGTGAAATTCATGGTTCCTGGAGCAGGTGTTCAGGCCCGAGGGCAGGGCCAATATGACCATTATGGTGAACATGTATTAAATATTAGAAAATCCTTTCTACTCCCGTATATTTGGGGGGGGGACTAAATGCATGAATATAATGCCCATGAATCACTCTATCAAAATTGTAAAATTCATGGCCCCAGGGTTAGGGGTTCAGGTCTTAGAGTGGGGCCAATATGGTCTTATAGTGCAAATAGATTAAACCTTGAAAATTCTTCAGAGTCAGACCCTTAATAAACAGGACAATTGTGGACACAATAAATGACATGAAGAAATGGGAAACTTTTAATTGTTCTTCTTTATTTTCACAGTTATGGGAGATAAATGAAATGCATGGTTATGACGTCCGCAATGTTCTTTTCTTAAATTGTGAAATTTACGGCCCATGGTCAGAGATTAGGCTTTCGGGGAAGGTGGTGGTGTCAGAATGATTTATATTCTTCAAACTTCCACCTATCCGTCTGCTGTAATTAAATAGGAGTTGTTTTGAATGAATATAAACGGCTCAAATACAAGTATGAGTCTCCCTGTGTAAGCTGTGATACCCAGGTGACCGTTGAGGTGTGTGGGCCTCTTGTCTTTACATCTGTGTACGAGGTAAATGTGGTATTTTGCAGGTGAGTGTGAACCAGAGGTATGCTATGAACATGGAACCTGTCTGACCAACAAGGATGGATACAAGTGTCAGTGTCACCATGGATACACGGGGGACCAGTGCCAGTTTAGTATGTACTATTGGATATCACTTATAACAACATTACTAAAATAAAACCAAACACAAAATTTTCTGTTCAAAAAATCGCTCCACGTCGCATTTCTTCACCTCTGTCATACTGAAGAGTTCCTATAGTCTGTTTTGTTACCATACTGTTATATAGTATTTCTACACACGTACGGGTATAATCTAATTCGTAAATAAAAACTATGGGAACTCTTTAATTTCGGGAGGTAAAATATTGTGCAACATGGGAGTCAGTATTTGAACGGAAAATGTAGTGATCCTTTTTAGTTTGGGATTTTCATACCTAGACTGTAAGTAATGCAACATTAATGGTGAGAGAGAGTTAGTTTAACAACTAAATCAATTATTTGAAGCGAGCGGCAGTGTCACCTAGGTTCATATTAAGTGCTAGAGGCGACCGAAGTTGAATGTAAATTCCCAGACATGAATTATGAATGGCTGTTCCGAGATTCAGTGAAGACGTCAGTCCAAATATTCAGCCGAGCTGAATTTCAACCGAGATTACTTGTGACTTTGTGTCATGGTTACATGTATGTCGTGACCTGATGGTGCTTGGTTGGAACCACAATATGGGGTCATTTTTTTTCATTGAAATAAAAATCACAGTTGCTGAACAACAGATCTAGGGTGATACATATGGGACTCTTGGTTATGAAATACGATTAATGGTATAGACTTGTATATTTCAGAGGAGCATTTGCCTCTAGAAATCCTTCATCGAAATCTCACAAACTCCAACCATACCAAGTACATGGTGATCTCAACTCCCTCTGCACATGCGCAGGAAGTGGAACGACAGAGTTTGAGAGATCCAGGGCTTACTTCCGCCTACTGGACATTCATTGTGGTGTACTCCATCGCCAGCACTTCCATTTTCCTGCTTGCATTTTTCATTCTGAACTTTTTCCGTAAGTTTTTCAAAAAGATATAGAGATATTGTATCTAATTGGAGAGAGTGATTTTCATTGTGAATTTGACCCTTTTTCTTCAGAGAAAAACATGTCTAAGCAATACAAAGGCAAAGATTACTATGGAATCCAGTTTAAGCCGGAAGGGCAGACAGAAGAGGAAATACAAAGTAAGTCCAAATACTATGCATGCTCATCTATTTCTGTCAAAACACTATGCCTCATTAAACGGTGGTCAAAAAAAATCTAAACATTGCCCTTTCTGCTCAGTTGAAAATTGCATGCTATGTCATCACGCTCTTCTTCTTACATGTAGTATCATCCTTCACATCCATTTTCCACGTTTTTCTTGTAACACTGAAAAATGTACAATAAATATTCATGATTTGGTGGGGTTTTCTTCTTTTTGTAGATCAGAGAAGACACTTGGTTTCAGATGCAAGTGGATTAGATATCGTTGCCTGATTGATCAAAAGCAATGTGCAGATCACTTGAACTGTATTTTTCTTAAAGTGTGGCGGTTTTCTTTTCTTCACAAACGAAAATTCCACTGTCACGTGGAATGTAACCAAAATAGCAAGACGCCATGTTTGGACTCCGCTTAGTTTTTGTATGTGTTTGTTGTGTGTTGAGATTAACATTTCATAGCTTTATTTTTTGCAATGATATCGACTATTTGATATGTAGAATGTATAAACAATCATTAAGTACACGAATTTAGAATGTGCCATAAAACTGAACGCTTCTGGTCATTTACAAAATTTTTGTACTGTTCTTTTCTGCAACAGGTGTAATTTAAATGTCTCATCAGACACGTACAAGGCAGTTTGCCGAAAGTGCCAAATTTTAAGATATTGTTAAGATGTTAAGGTGTTCTATTATGATTTTTGTATATAGTATACATGTACGTTTGAATAATTTCTGACTTTTCCAATAGTCGTATATCTAAGGCTTGAAGATGTCAATGGAATTACCTGTTTGTTTTTGAGATCGGTGAAGCATGCCTGTACACACTTGAGATTGCATGGATAATTTGAACACGCACAATATCAAATGTAGAAGATGAAATGAACTTCCCATATACTCCGAGCGTTTTTGTATGATACTGGGGGAGGTTTTTTTATTTTGCCAATGGTTTTAGTTGAATTTTTGTACATCGTTTTAAAGATCTCTATGAAATATATTGATCAAACTTTGGTAACCTTTATACTGTGTATGAGATTATAGACTGCAGGTAAACCAACATCTCATTTTTTCATATCTTTTATAATAAAGTACTCTCAAAAGCAAGAGACGTGTTGGATTTTTTTAAATCATTGTAGACATAAAATCAGTTTTCCCTGAACCAATTTTCAGTGTAAAATGCATGAAATTGGTAGGCATTCATCTGGTGAGAGCAGAGGTTGTTTGAAGTACAATTAAAGGATGTTTATGTAAAACTCCAGTTCATCTTACCCGATTTATTTGTGTAAAACGAACATGACGTCATATTTAAAAAAAAATACACAGATGGTTTTTTTTAACTCTATATACATTTATACAAAATATCTAATTCATGTAAAATTCAAATCCATTATCAAATATGGTGTCTTCACACAATTCTCGGTTACAATTAACCTGAATGCCCAGTTTGACCTACATTTCTTTTGGCGTCCATGCAGCTTTGTACTCGGTAAAAGCAAATGTCAAGAATTATACTCATGGGAAAAGTGTCCAGAGCTATACTCATGGGGAGAAAGTGTCCAGAGTTATACTCATGAGGAAAAACGCGCAGAGTTATATTCATGGGAAAATGCGTCCAGAATTATATTCATGGGAAAAGGCGTCCAAGGTTATATTCATGGGAAAAGACGTTTCGAGTTACACTCGTGGGAAAAGGTACCCAGAGCCATTTAAGTGGGAACATGCGTCCAGATCGAGTCTTGCTGAGTGGGAAAAATATCAAGGACAGACGTAAGAGACTACGCCTTTCCTAATTTTGTTTCATTTCTAGGTGCTTAAACAAATGTTCTGAAACAGAAAGCCGAAATGGGGATAGTGACATGCCTAATCTGATTATCCACATCCACCAATAACCGAGTTGTAATTGTGCCTAAAAATAACTACCCCACTGGTGCAAAAATAGTGTTTCGGAGAAATCCAGAAGAAGCAGAGACACAATAGGCAGTTCCAAGCAAAATTTAATATTCTGAGCAGCAGAAGGGTAAATAGACACAGGCAGTTTCAGTATTCACTAGAATTGATGAAGTAACCGGTGTCACACGCAGTACTGGATTATATGTAAAAGGCTATGAAAATAGTGCAATGAATAATGCCCTATCTGCAATACCTGCATTTTACAAAATAAAAAGCCACCTACATTTCGGAAACGTTTTTAGATATATAGCTATTATTGGACAATTTTTAAACGAAATTTTACAGAATTTTTACTCTGAAGTTAATCAGAAAGATGCTTAAATTCTTCAAAGACAATATACAAATGAAAATTGGAATATATTCCTGCGAACTCGATAAATAAACAATACAGTTTCCCATATCTCTGTTATTTAATGGCTAAAATTCATTTTTTAACAATTGGGAGGATTTGAGCTTCTCCATCAACTTTCAAATTCATTTAGCTAATATTCTATTATCAATTATATCCCATGTTTATACCTTTCAACTGACTCGATACGCGAGAGCACGTTCTAGGTATGATCAATTTTTAAAACAAGGCAGGCAACTGACAAATAAGTTAATATTGCAGGAATTTCAACTGTTTGATTTGAAGACAGCAAATTTTATAACCCTCATAGTGATTCATACAAACAAACAGAACCTGTCCATAGGTCGAATGCCAGCTGAGGTGATTCATACTAACTGTTGGTTGTTCCGAATTTGACACAGGCTCTTTAAACCACCGCGGATTACGGATAATAATCCTTCCGAATCTTGCCGCCGGTTCCTTAAGCTGAAATTCACTAATAAAGGAATAGATGCCGTAAACATAAGCAACATTTTTCATAAAAAAAAAACGTCCAATCCTGTATTCCTGCATATTTTTACTTCCTACAAATATACTTCCACGATTGCATTCAAACTGTTTTCTGCAACGCCTAGATATTGACAATATTATACTGTGGAATCATCATTGTTCGTAGGGGGACAATGTTCGTGGATTTCGTGGGTCACCCTTACCCACGAATTTACGTCCCTACAAACATGTGTTATTATCCTTTTAATCTTTATATATATTATGCCGTTCGAATTATTCATTAATTACCCACGAAATTACGTCCCCAATAACCAGCAAAATTTTGGTTACCCACGAACATTGGCCCCCACGAATTAAAATGATTCCACAGTACTTAATCCACCCACTTGTTCTTGTTCTTCTTTCAACTATAGTCAAGCTGGGCATGTTATTACACGTGATGTAAATATAGTTGAAAATGGAGGATCTAAGATCACTTATTTCAAAAGGTCCTAAATTCAGAGAACCTCGGTCATTTAATTGGCGACAGAACTTCATCTTCATTATGAATTCTGTTGAAGATTATGCCAGACGATGGGTCAAATATGAAAAAGAAGAACTTGATACGTTATCAGAATGGATTAAAAGTATAAGAAGTATATTGAAATCCCGTATTAGACATATACGTACCAAAGTCCGTACCATCTATCCTTCTGTGTTTCGTAAACGGAAGTGATCAATGAATTAGATAGGTTACATGAGGAATATGTTCAGATCTGGTTCCAGTCGACAAAGCTTGTAACAATATTGTTTTTGTCTGTAATGCTCATTACTACAACTGCATTTCAAACGAACTTAGTATTAACTCCACATTTGGTAATCGTACTTACACTCTACTGCTCTTTCAAACGATGAAATTCTTCAAAATCATGCTTCAGTTTTAAACACATTTGATATCCCAGTCAATGGGACGAAAGAATATGAACTACCGCACCTATACTTTATTCCAAAACTTCATAAAACCCTTACAAACAAAGATATATTGCTGGATCTAGTAAATCTTCCACCAAGCCCCTGTCTTTGCTCCTCACGAAAATATTGAATGCTGTCAAGGAGCAACCTCAGAAGTATTGTGAAACTACATATGCCAGAAGTGGTGTAAGTCAAATGTGGATTCTAAAAAAAACTCTAAAGAACTTCTAGTGAATTTGAAATCCCAGAACCTTTCACATATCAACCACATCAAAAAAATCTGACTTTTTAACACTTTATACGACCATTCCTCACGATAAATGGACAAGGCTTTGTAACATTATAGAAATATTCTTATTCAGACATTCAAAAAATAATTTTGTTAAACTCCACTCTGATTCTACACACAAGTACTCTGAAGTTGATATTAAAGCAATGTTGGAGTTCCTCATTGACAATATCTTTGTAGTTTTTGGCAATCAGGTCTTCCAGCAGTCTGTTGGAATTATAATGGGCACGAATTGTGCTCCTTTATTAGCTGACTTATTTCTATATTCTTATAGGCAGAATTCATTCAAAAGCGTCTACATGAAAAGAAGAAATCTCTAGCGGTGGCCTTTAATTCGACATTCGATATATTGACGATATTTTATCTATCAATAATAATGATTTCCATTCATATGCCGATTCAATATATCCCAAAGAACTAGAAATAAAGGACACCACAGAGTCTTCCATGTCTGCTTCGTACTAGGATATTTTATTGAACATTGACATTGACGGCAAACTAACTGTTTCAACTTTATGACAAACGGGACGATTTCAGCTTCTCCATCGTCAACATCCCATATTTATGTAGCAATATTCCATTATTCACCTGCATATGGTGTGTATGTCTCTCAACTTATTCGATACGCAAGAGCTTGTTCTGTGTATGACCAGTTTTGAATCGAGGCAGGCTACTTACAGACAAGTTGTTGTTGAGGGGGTTTCAACAGTCACGTTAAAGGCAGCATTTCGTAAACTCTATGGTCGTTATAACGATTAGTTTACCAATATGACCTACCATTGAGTCAAATGCTGTCTGATGTGTTTTATAGCCATTGTTAAGCCGTTTTTCACACACTGATTTGACTACGGATTGTTCCGTTTACCTGATCAAGACTATGGGCTCACGGCGGGTGTGTATCGGTCAACAGGGAATGCTTACTCTCCTAGGCACCTGATCCCACCTTTGGTGTGTCCCAGGGGTCGATCCGTGATTGCCCAACTCTAGTTGTTGTATTCTATTTGGACTTCTTTGCCTTTACATTACTCCGTTTACCTGATTAGGATAAAAGACTAACGACGGTGTGTGACCGGTCAACAAGGGATATTTACTCCTCCTAAGCACCTAATCCCATATGGGGTATTCATGGATCTGTATTTGCCCTACTGTTAATATTGTATTCTTTATGAAATTCATAAGATTAATCAGCGTTCAATATCCTCACTTTTCCATCGTCCAATTCGATGCCACATTCATTAATAAGGGATTTTGTCTTCATATTTTAAATACCACACCCTAATTCAGTATATTTGCAGGTCATTTGAAATCCATTAACAAAAGTTGTGTGAAGGTGAATTCCATGTGTCGGGGTGAGGGTTAAGCATAAACTCTATTGAAAACAGTTATCAACATCGATAACAGTCCTCGAGCTTTATCTTAGATATAAACAACCTTCACCTTCGTCAATTGTTTTCACCCTTGCCACCTTAACCCTTATCACGCTAATCACAACTTTAGATGTTCTGAAAAAATTGACATTCACCGCTAAACACAACAATAGTTGCCACTGTATATGTTGTACATGTAGTTGATCGATCTATTTTCATATTTGGGGATTTCAAATTTAAAAACAAAAGCTGTAATTTGACATTTCTCATTGGGCTCATATTTGTTTTATCTTTTAGTGATGATCGATATGAAAATTGAGAGAGGAAAATTAACGGGACAAAAAATTTCTCAATCGTAAATCATCAGTACAGAGAAAAACTAAATTAATCAGCATAACATTATCAGGGTTAACAAACTAAATTTATCTTTATGAGAAATATTAAACTCGACAAATTTAAGTCAAGGGGCGGGGGGTTGGGTTAAAATAGAATAAGGATTGAAAAAGTAGAGGAATATAAAATAACAGCAACAATGTATCAAATTGAATATAAAATACAACCACTGTGATCATCATGTTTATTTCATGAAGTTATCTATCACAGAAAAGCAGTACATGCAGCAGAATAGAAATACAGCTGAATAATATTTTGAACTGTTGGTTGTTATTAGACACAAAAGCAATATAAACGATACTGTGCATTGAGAGGTTCATTCGGAACACATCTAGACTGATTACCATAACTGTTCACTCTTTCTATGTCTCCTATGACTTCCATACTGTAAAGACTTTGTGAATAGGTACGAATTGTTGCTTGGAATATTGCATGTCCCGGCAAAGTTTCAAAAGTAACCGACGTCTGCACTACTTTTGCCGAGTTCGGTTTCTGGGGAATTTTTAGAAGCTTTGCCGAGTGGATTGACAATAGTTGTAAACTGTTACACGAGAAGTTGGACTTTAGCAGTTGTATATTTATATGAAGCACTGCAAAATTAGCCGCATTCCCTACCATAGAATTATGGACACCTAAAGGTTCCGAATTATAACACGGACAGTAGTTTTCTCTCACAGAGACGCGTCGTAACAACTTCTGTATTTTGGTATTTCTCGAAATAGACTTATTCCCTTGGCGATGAAAAAGTAGGCGATGCTGATTTTTTTGTTTAAGTTTTGAAATAAAAGCTCCTCTGAGAGTTTCATGAAGATCAAAAGGAGTAGAGAGACGCATTCTGTTTGTAAGCAAATCTCATGTATTTGTGGATACCGTTGTATGACAGATCGTGGAATATTAAAATGGTAAGTAAAGGTAGATTTCTTGTAAGTACACCAAGTTCGTGTCTAGCAATGGCCATACCGAGGCCCATTGGTCACTCATAAGTATCAGAACAGAAATTGCTCAGATGACCGGTGTCATTCATCCACTGATATCAGGTCAGGCCGTTTCCTGGTCCGCCAGAGAGAGAAAATTCGGTTTAATGGTGACTGATTTCATTCTCCAAAAGAAGACAAATTTTCTCACACTTCCGTACCGCTGGATACACATCTTAGTATAATCTAAAATCATCTTGTGTTGAAGTTGATTCCGAAACATTTGGGTCGACCACGTTTCGAAGATTTGCGTGTTCTTTGCTCGTCTTTACAATTTGATGAATGAGGATTCTCTCTGAGACAGGAACAAATTCTCAGATAGTAGTTATAATTTGGATATGACATTACTAATGGTGGATTAATAAGAAGTCCAGTCTTCGGTGACAGTCAATGTAGCCCACGCTTAATCACTTCTGAGTGCAATGAATTAGATCGTCCGAGAAAATATGGCTCCGGAATAGTTTTCCCTGTCATGGCAGCTAATAAATTGGAAAGGTATTATCACCCCACAGCGCGCGTATCTCTCAAATTTATAGGCGTTCAGTTGGTTTTCCAGGACATCGCAGATCCGCTAATCCTCTCAGCCAGATAACGTGACACGGAATCGAATCCGAAAATAAATACATTCAGTTGGTTTTTATTCTCGGATATCAAACGCCTTCTGTTTGTTTTTGCATTCACATTGTAGAGGAAATTCGCATACACAATCGTATCGTTTACTGCACAAGATACATGAATGAAATCTCGGTCTATTTGCAATGGAAATGACGAAATCTGCAACTCGTAAAAACGAGCTTCGTTCAAACCAAATAAATAGATGATTGAATATTTACACCGGAGAACACGCATGTCTTCCTGTGACCATGGAGCAGCTGATTGGTTAAAATGAAGAAACCCGGATGAATTGAGAAAAACCAATTCTGGCCAAGAGTAACAGCTGACATTAGGTGGATTCCAGAAATGCTGTCTAATGGATTTCTCGTCCAAAGGTCTCTGTATTTGACATTGTTGTGTGTAGTATCTCTCTGGCGCTAGATGATGGTAGATTAGATAAACGAACCAGGTCACAAAAACTCCAATTGATAGTTTCTTGATTAAAAATTTCACATTTCGCCTGTAGAAGGTTGGCATAGCTAGGAATAACGTATATCCTATCGCGTACGTGAAATGTTGTATGTTACTTCCTGTTTTTGAAATATAATAGCATACATTTTATGCTAACTCTCAATGAGATATGATTTACAATAGACTTGATGAATAAATTAGAATCTAGCGTCGTTATAATGGATTTTGGATTCAATAAAAGTTGGATTTTTTGTAGATGAAGGCGTTACTTAAGTTAGTCAGTTTAACGTCTAGTAAAGAAACAAAATAGCAAATTTATTACATATAATTTCAACAGTGAGACTGACCTGTGGAGTAAGTACCCCTGTCTCAGTGACATTCTTTGCCATGCCTTGTTGTTTAAATAACAAATGATCAATAACATTTTGAAAACATCAAAATGGCCGCAACCCATCTTTAGATAAGTGGACTCTATCTATACCTTTACCGTCGTTCTATCAAAGGAATTTAATCGGCACACTTAGTACTGAAGATATAAAAAATCAATTGCACGCAAGTAATATGAAAGATCTATTCTGAGATTAAATAAACTGAAAACAATCTTTATCGAAAATTGGGTATTTTTTTTTTACCTTTTAAAAGTAAAGCATTTTAAAAACAGAACTATTTTGAAAGTCTGAAATGTAAAGTATTCATATGAAACTGACATTCAAAGGAAACATAAAATTAGATGGTTGAATTTATAGCCATCCATGGATATGATAAGAACACATCAAAGAAAGATACGCTCTGGAATTCAACAAAACGTACATGTATTGTGACAATACTGATATTGCAGGTTTATGGATAGAGTACAAGACAGACAAATACTAATATTGCAGGTTAATGGATAGAATAAGACATGTATATGTATTATATTTATTGCATGATACCGGTAGTTAGGGAAATATGAAGATTTAATCACTCAATAAAAATCATATGCCCTGAGGGCAACTCCCAAGCAGAATATGGTTTTTCTAGGGTGAATAAATCTCCATATCTCCCGAACATTCATGCAATATTTTTTTTATTATACCGAATCAAGCAAATTGCATAAAATCAAAAACCTTAAATCAACATCAGTATTTATCTCATTCTAATCATAAATCTTCAATATCAGTGTTTGACCAACTCTATCACTTAACTTTCGTTTCCAGTTAAATGAACAAACCCGAGTGTTCCGAATGACGCAGACGACAACAAACATGGCAAGGTTTTTGATTTTATGCAATTTGCTTGATTCGGTATAATAATTCATGAAAAATACTTGACAAAAAGCAGTCTGATTAAAATCAAACCTCTCACTTCTCTCATACGGATAGTCGCTCCCACGAGCGACTATCCGTATAATGAGCGAAGTGAGAGGTTTGATTTTAATCAGACTGGACAAGAAGTAGGGGGACATACTTTTGCCCCCATCCACCCACTTTCAAAAGAGGGGACAATTGCCCCCAATTGTCCTCCATGCCACACCCCCCCCCCTGCTGCTACGCCCATGGTATATTTCAAGTCTATGTTCAACCTTCTTTCTATCTTGATTTCGCACCATGTCAGGCTACAACTGTACATTCCATTGTTTACCATGAGCACGGAAGTCAATGATTAAACATAAATTTGCATACCACAATCTGTAAACACAACCCATTTCTTTTCATCGCCACTGCTTCAAGTCACAATTCATGTGTATAGGTGGTGTTAGCGCGCTCCCCCCCCCCCTTATTTGTGACCATATTTATTGTTGTGTATATACATTTATAATTAAGGAATGAAGTATTTTTGACCTAGGTTATACGATATATTCTAACTTGGTGAGTTTACGCTTTATAACGCGAAGCGGATTATATTAAGCGTAAACTGCACCAAGTTAGATTAACATCGTATAATCAGGTTTTCAAAACTAGTTCATTCTTTAATAATTTAATTAGAAAATTTCATTTTAAAGTAATATGATGAAAGCTCTTTGAGATAATAAGGATTTTGAATGAGGCGGACGAATTTTGCCTGTAGCAAAAAGTAGAAATCAACACGTCAAACAGGATTTGTGACGTTTCTAGGACTCAAAAGGAAAGTTAGATTATACAAATAATGATAGTTGTCAGTCTTGCGTTTCAGGGCCATCATAATTGCTTGTTAACAGTAATTCAATCCTATTTAGTTTCGTAAACTGCACCAAGTTTTAGATTATATGCGTATTTAACCTATGTCCAAATATGCTTCATTTCCTTATATTTTAATTTCAAAATTTATTTAACGTTGTGTGATGGAACAGGCTTGGCGAGATAATTAAGGATTTTGATGAAGGCGGACGAATTTTGGCCGTAGCAACAAGTAGAAACATACGTCAAATGCATTGTGACCTCATTATAGGACGTCCACAAAGAGCAAGTTAGATATAGCAAATTAATTGATATTGCTTCAATCGTGTTTCAGCAATCCATTGTTACAAGTAAAATTAAATTATGTATATTCTGTTAATTTATATACGTGTCATCTAGCGCAGGTTCTCATTGGTTTACAAACACCTTATAGAATTGAGGTGATTTTTGATTCACGTACCTGAACAACAAAGTAAGTCTAAAGACATTATTTTGTTGCTGTAAGTATAAATTAAATGATAAGAAATATTTAATATTTTTTCGGGTGATATGCAGGTTTATCACCGAGTTTTAGACGGTAAACTTTTCATCATGCGCTTCGCGGCATTGAATGATTTACCTTAAATTCGGTGATACTGCATACCAAAATATAAAGATTCTTTCTTATATAAAAATTTATTTCTAACTCTAAAAAGCCTAAAACTAGAAGCTTCCAGGTTCATCCACAGACCTTAGTTTTTAGTTTCCTTTTTCAACGGATGCTCCCCCTTTCGACATGTATATGGAAACCTACCACGTAATAAATATATTGCAGCTTTGCGTTGGGGGGGGGGGGGTAATGTCGCATGTCTACTATCAAATTTATCTGCTATAAGAATATATTTGTGCTTTGAAGAGGGTGTACGAATGTATACTGGGGGACTCGAAAAGTAAGTAATCAATTTTCTATTCAATTCCTATATGGCAATATTATAGCATATATTATATATACAAGTGTTGTTGCAATGGATGGAAGTTAACATAAATATAGCATCATGTTAATTATATATATGTTTTATACTGTACAATGCTTATCTCTAAGTAAAAAGAGTCTCTAATATAAAGACAATTCGTTTGCAGTCAGATGGAGAGGATTCAGCTAAAGGATAAGATTAATTTGTTATACACTATTTAAACAGTTCTACATATTCCTTTAGAAAAAAGTCACATCAATGCTGTTGGACCGGGCGGGCGGAGGACTGTTAAAAGACTGTTGGCCGCTGACGTCATATGGCGTAAATGTGTTATATTTTCCTCCTTCGGCAAACTTGGCTGATTCTGGTAACATCAGTTATAAGATGTAATCAGCGAGGTGTGCCGAGTGATTTAATTATAAACAGAAATGGCAATAGTTTGTTTCGCTGCGGAATGAGGGGTGAATCAAGCGATGCTTGAAAGCAGGGGCAGCAGAACCAATAATATCGTGAAAATATTCTGGTGATATATGGATTTTGGATTTAATCAGCGTTTTCGGGATAATCTAGCGAAGAATTGATAGACATAGGCCGGCTAATTGAGTAATTCTACTGTTTAGAAGGGGTATAAAAACATTATTGACAGGGGTTCGGATAACGTCGACCTGTTTGACCGGAGTGCAAGCTGTTGCCTACGGCCTTGGAACACAGCTTGCCCCGGTCCCAACAAGATCGAACTGTTTCCTCTCCCAGTCACACTGTATCAATGATATTTTGAATACTTTTTTTCTCATATGTCTTGTATAAAGGAGCATCAAGCAAAAAATGGGTGTTGGTCTTTAGGATTTGTTTTTTTTTTTGGGGGGGGGGGTGTTTCAATCATTCATTTTTCAACAAATAACAAACGATTGAGTGTAAACAGTCCACATATGACTCCATATTTATTAATCGGTTTGAATAAAGATATAAAGAGATTATAAGTATTTAAGCAAAATAAAAATTATATAATTAAGTACATTATTCAGATATAAAACAGATTTCTGGTATTTCTAATAATTGGTCTGTACAATTTTCAAAAAGATGTTAATTGCATTTTTAAAACACTTTCGCACCTTTGCTATGAAATAAATATACTGATATAGATGATTTCAAAAAAATTATAGAGGCGCATTAAATTGCATTTTCAGATTTCATATTTGTAATACTACATTTCATTTTATATTTGTAATATTTTTGTATCTACAATTGGATATGAATTATTAAAAAAAATGTTGTTTCGGGTGACAATCATTGATATCTACAACAATTGTTTCCATGTTATATTAATTTCATTAATTCGAGATAATTTGTTCTGGGACATCATATCAAATGTTCTATATTCCACTTGTTTCACACTTGAACAATTTTTGCTTTTATTTATGACTACATGGCGTAAATGCTGTTGAATGTGATTTTCAATAGCCATTGTTAAGCCGTTTTTCCACACCTGATTTTGACTAAGGATTGTTCGTTTACTGATAAGAATTGGGATCACGGCGGGTGTGACGGGTCAAACAGGGGATGCTTAATCTCCTAGGAACCAGGGGGTCGTAAACATAAAGGGTTTAAGACTAAGGATCATACTTAAGTTAAGAATAGTCACGTTTCTTAGCTTCTAAGTGTAAATTAAAGTGCCTTAGAATTCAAATGTTGCAAAACTTAGGTCGGTCACATAGATGATTAAGTAGGTTTGAAAACATTTCATAATGAACGGCATCATACAGGAATCTGAAATAATTATCGGAGTGGTACGTTAGTTTTTCATGTTATACTATTAAACATGATACTCGATATGCTTTTAAGTTGAAAAAAAATATGTCCCGTTTCCTTGTATTAGCGATATATGTAGAGTTCGAACTTTTTCAATGAATGTTGATGCATTTAATGTAAAATGTAATGTTTTGGTTTCCTAGCTGACTTCGTTAACAAAGAGCGATCCAGCTAAAAAAGACGTGACGGACTTTTAAGTCTGGGCACATTAGCAAGAGAAAAAGATGATTAGTCTGTGAGTAGATATCAACTCATGTGTATTAACCAAGCTCATTTTATGTAACTTTGATGCAATATTTTAGCTAAGACGTCGCTTAGTTTGTTTTTTAATGTTACGACATAAGACAGATACTTAGTATGTACTTCTAAAGGGTGTCCTAAAACTGCGCCCTAAGTCATACTTAAGGACCTCTACTGTAGTAAAAACTTAGCATGCTTTTATGTTTACGACACCAAGGGGGTCGTAATAAAGCATGCTAAAGTAGGGTCCTAAGTATGATTAGGCGCAGTTTTAGGGACGCCTAAGTACTATTAAGTTGTCTTATTCGTACATAAAAGAACTAACGACGTCTTAGTTAGGTCACCTTATGTTTGACGTATACAAGTACATAAAATAGCGTTGTTACTTGTTAATACGTGTGATATCTACTCACAGACTACATGTAATCATTTTTTCTCTACGAGACTTTCTATTATCACGGGGTAATTGTTGTGCATCGTACGAGCTATGTATTTTTTGTATATTAGTTCTCATTGAATGCATGCGGATGTCTTTTACTTACATTTGTTGCATCTAAGCTTTAAATTTACCGTGAATTCGGTGTTACAATTACCGGAAACTATGGCGTTACACCGGTTCGGTGGCGTTACTGATTACTCACGGTGATTGTGCCAGGGACTTTTTAAAGTTCGTCACGTCTATTTACGGGATTTTGCTTTCTTGTTTAACGGATAGGTCATGGCTGGAACCAATTAATCTATTTACTTTTACATTTAATTGCATCAACATTCTTTGAAAATGTTCTAACTCTACATATTCGCTTAAATACAAGTAACGGGACATTTTTTTTTCAACTTAAAAAGCATATTCGAGATCATGTTTAATAGTAGCACATGAAAACTACGTCAGTCCATAATTTCTCAGATTTCTGTATGATGTATCAAACTCCTACTTAAGTTTCACTATGTTGACCGCCTAAGTTCTGCTTAAGATTTGTATTCTAAGCGTCCGACTTAGTCTAAGAACGTACTTATGTCTTACTTAAGTATGATCTTAGTCTTTAAGTACCCTTTATGTTAGCGACCCCCTGATCCCAGCTTCTGCGCGTGTCCAGCGGGCCCGTGATTGCCCACTCTTTTTTTTATTCTAATTAGGACTTAAGAGTTGATCACTGTTCGTTATCTTTGCCTTTACATTAAAGTTACAATTCAACTGGTTATGTAAGAGTTTAAAGTTAAATTCTGCTATTTACCTATCAAATATATTTGTTATTTTAGCTGTGTATATATTTTTCCATTGCTCATTTGATGTATTAAATTCGTTTGACCATTTCTGACATCGCAGACGCCCACCCTTCTCATATATTTTAGATTTGAGAATTGTATACCTTTTCATATAATTTTCTGTTCAAATGGTGACCTTTACCCATATGACATTCATGGTAACTGCTGCTGATAAACAATACAGGGATGGACAAGGTGGTCATTTAGGTCATTTCTATCAACACCACCAACTGGCTCTGCCATAAATTTATTTTGTGTAATCTAATTAAAACTGGATTAACTATGTTTACTTTTGTAGGATGTAAGATTTACCAGAGCTTCTGCAGCTGGATCAAATTAGAAGGCTATTCATATAATTAATTGGGTAAACATTAATGACCTTATCATAGATGATATACATACATATACAATAAAATATGTAGTTCGGTCGCAGTTAACGTATGAGTAGTATTGTCAGGGGCGGATTCAGGATTTGAGGTTAGAGGGAGCGCAACTTTCTGAAGCAGGGGGTCTGGGCCTCGGAAAGCCCTGGTGGGAGTCCAGCCGGGGGGTCCAGGAGGTGAAGCTCCCGGAAACTCCATGATCTTACAGATTTTAGAGGGCTTGAAGCATGTCTGCCATGCATGAAGTCATTTTTCGTATTTTAATTCTGTCTTTTTTTTTTATGAGGTGAAATTAATAAAATGACACAAATTTTAAGATTTTTTTTTTTAAATATAGATTTAATAGTACATTTTACTATGGAAGCCCTTTACCTAGTGGTGTAAAAAATCTTAATGCAGGTAAAAAAAAATATTCCTACTACACCCTTCATTAAAGCCTCATGCGTACCGAAAATCCATAAAATATATTTATGTATAGCTGATAGGGTGATGCTCTGTTTGGCACAA
The DNA here is from genome assembly GCA_903981925.1 of Ostrea lurida. NCBI lineage: Eukaryota > Metazoa > Mollusca > Bivalvia > Ostreida > Ostreidae > Ostrea > Ostrea lurida. Next base: position 2,278 of record CAJDSM010000676.1, on the reverse strand, counting down.
TATGGCTACCTGATAAAATGAATCACAACACCTTTGTCAGGAATTGGAATGGTCATAAATGACAAAGAAAAAATGGTATAACAGGACTAGGCACATATGCCTAAGAAAAACGTATGTACAAAGGTATGTGATAAACAAATTAACAACATGAGAAAAATATCTATAGTTAGGGCATGCTCCAGTAGGTGACACGTCATTTTCCCCCATTCGCTGGTATTTGTATCATTTTCGACCATCAGCCTCAGGTAAGTCCGAACTCCCGAATTCCAGTGGTGTTCTGGTGGGCGGGAATACTGTAAAAACAATCTTGGATGTTAGTTGTGTTACATCATTAACATTAAATTAACCCTGAAACCGAGCTAGTTTCAGATTTCATGATAACGAAAATATACAAAATAGTTCCTGATGGTTAATTTTTTATGAAAAATTCATGGGAGGGGTATCTTTTTTTTGGGGGGGGGGGTATATTTTCAATTGTCTACCTGGCAACATAATTGGTTCTGACCTCCTTTGATGCATGTTGTTTGGTATCGATATTTTCATATGTAATATACATTGCATATATTTTATCTATTGATTGGTTTCATACTTCTACCTTATTAATTCTGTCATAGCTTATTTTGCACTTCAGCCGGTCATCTGCTTACTTCTGCCTAATTTACGCGTGTGCACGTGCATGCATCTCAAATTAGTTTTCATGTTGCATGTTTAAAGAGCTGTGAACTTCGTATTTTACTTCATTTTGAATTTCATAAACTTTCTTAACGTTACTCAAAATATAAAATACTCTGACATGGGACTAAAATCTCTGACAACTGATTTTTTATATATACAAGTAGCCCTCTCCCACCCCGGTCTCTTGATAAGTAAAAAAAAAAATAATAAAAGAAGCAATTATTTCTTCCACTCTCAGACAAATAAATGACAAGATCTTTTGATTTGTTATTTTTGTGGGGGGAAACTTAAATTTTATTCCAAAAAACCCATTAAGATTTGTCATTCTATCAATATTTACCTCATTAAAAATGACGGAAAATAGTGAGAATGATTATTAAAGAGACATACAGTATATCAAGCCCTATAAAAGCTGTAAAATCCAGGAGCTCCCAGGGGCTTCGCCTGACCCACTGCAGACCTTAATACAGTCCCACACCTGACATTGCGTCCCCTTCTCTGACTTTAATTCCTGGATCCGTCCCTCCAAACGGGCCTGAGATTGACGTATTTCTGAAATTGTTTCAAATTGCACAATTCATAGTATCCCTCCTAAAATGACTCGATCCCTTTACATCAAATGCCGCGATATGTCTATTCACAAAAGGGGTGTACACTTTATCACCGTAACACATCGTTACTCTGATCCAACTATTCCGTCACGTCGGATCCAACTATTCCTTATGGGGATTTAACATTGGGAGAAACCAGAGGAACGTGTATTTGATTTCATAGCTCTAATAAAGCTTATGTTCTCAAAATAAGCAAGTCGTTGCACTGTCGGAATGCCATAAGCATCTTTTGATGCTACAAATAACATCGAAAGATGCACCATTTTCCCAAACACTCTGCACTTATCTGTGGCAATGAAAAAAACATTAACTTTTGGATATAACTTTTGCTCTTTTGAAGCTCCAGTAGATCTTATTACAACTATTTAAAGATAATACTTTGTTACGTACTTTCATGCAAGACATTGAATGAAATGATCCACCAAAACCATGTTATGTTTTGTTTTTTTGATGTAACGTAGGATGCAACTATTCTAGGATGAGTAACGTATGACATAACGATTCTTATCAAGCATTTGTAAATCATTATTTTGGCTAATTTCAGCATATTTTGAATAGAAATTTTGCATGAGATGAAGGTTAGCGGGCTATTGCCATATTTTTTTTTCTTTTTTGTCATATCAATGTTACATCCATATCATAAACACCAAAACAACCAAAGTACACACTCCTTCTGACAATCTGGGGAATGAATAGACCCTTTCTATTATTTTTGTGGAAAATGTAGAAGTTATAAGCATGCACGGGCAATCTGCAGAAAAGTTTCCTGCAAATTGTTTTCGACTGGCTATTGTTAATTAGAAGTTAGGAGCGGAGCAAAGTCATCTAGCCCTGGCTAAAAAGCGGTCGCCGTGGAAGACTTGTGAATCAACGTGTCTATTTCATTTATCTTTCTATAATTAGAAATTGCTTATTAAAGTTACGTTTAAATAATGAAAATGCACTTCCTTATGTTGTAAAGCAAAATCAAGCATAATATCTATATTTTTGCG
>CAJDSM010000675.1:64-34377 GCA_903981925.1 Ostrea lurida | reverse complement strand
AGATATCTCGAATACCGTGGCTATGTTGAAGTGTTTTTGAAGTCCCAGCCACATATTTTCTATGTATTTTTGCCCTCGATATCGCAAATCCACAGATTTCTCGAGAAAAAAATTCTCGGTCCCACCAAGTTCGAGATAACAAGGTTTGACTGTATTATGTAATCTTTATTGCATACTTTTGTATAAATGTGGCCAAATTCCATTAAGAAAAACTGTTTATATCAATTGTATTTCTTGGAGTTCCTGTGCAGTGATGTTTTTATTTGGTATTTTCAGATGAATATGTAGCTAGTTTGCATCTACCCACATTCGATGCCCACTTAACGGAACTGACAGACGAACAGGCAAAATATTTAGGTTTGAATAAAACAGGACCATTCAAACCAAATTATTATAGGTAAGGGAATATTTTATGAACATTTTGAATTAAATGTCAAAAGAAAGCGGTCTGGATCTTGAACTTGGCAAATTTAAGGACCCTCTATACACTAAGTAGTTTTTAATATATGGTATGGGCCATTTACCCCCAGGAAAAATGTTCAAAGATATGAAGTATTGATGACAAGAAATCACCATTGCTCACTTGAATGAAAACAAAACATGCAAATAAAGAGTTCAGTTACCTTATCTTTACCTACTGACATGTTACAAATGCTTAAACTGATTAAGAATTTGGTAATACCCACAATATTACTGAATATTTCAATTTAGATCTAAGGGCAGTTTAGTTATTCCTTGAATTGAAAATAAACACATGAACTTACATGTATGCAAGTGGATTACAGATCAAATTTGAATCTCCTTTGAATAATGCCACACAGCAGGCCATTTTGTGATGCTTGTCATTCCAATTTTGTGGATGAACCACTTGCTCTTCTGTGTGTAATATCTCGATTTCAATTTGAGGGTATATACATATTGCAAAAATTACACACACCCCACCCCCACCCCCATAGATCCTTCATTCATTTTCTTTTTTTTTTTATTTCCAGATATTAGTGCAACAGAATTTCCTGTATCTCGCCAGTGTTGTTGGTCACTGAACGCCCTCCAGTGTGTGAAGTTATACAAGTTTTGATGATTTAGGAGATTTTTCCATTGTGTTTTTTAGGTGTGTTCGATTTGTTAAACTTGAACACTCCTAGTAAAGTAGTCGAGGTATTGTATCCTACGTGAAGCACTGTACGATGTATATATTGTGATATTAAGACATTTTGTTCTGTGATGGAATGGTATTGTTGATTGTTTACGTACAAATTGTCAAATCAAAGTACTACAGTGTTTTAGGAGTTTTTGAATATGGGCCATTATTGTTAACTTAACCTTCAGACAAACAACATTTCCTGTGTATGCAATGTTACCACAGTATGAACTATACATTTTATAGAAAGGATCGGAATTCTATAGTAAGCTTTTTTCAGTACTGATTGACAAGTTTTGTAGTGCCAAATTTATGAATGTATATTCAATCTGCAAATAGTTGTTTTTCATTTTAGCTGCATTTAAACTCTTTTATTGGGATCATGAATAGAATATGAAGTAAGGGAAATTTTAAAACTGAAGGTTGATTATTTTGCGTAGTACCATACATTAATATTTTAAATTATCGTTTTTATTGTTTTGTTGCCTAGCAATAGAATAAACACGGCAACATTGTTGTGAAAGGGAGACAGTCGTCTCTAATCAGTTTGTTAGTATGTGTGTGTGTCATATGTTATCATGTTAACCAGAAAACATATAGGTGTAAAGGATCTACTAAATTGAAGGGGTGGATCCAGACATTGAGAGACTACGAGAGATGGGGACTGAGAAGTCGTCGGGTCCGCTCCTGTAGCTATCAGTAATCAGTGTGTGATGTTTTCCCGTATCTTCTTGAGATTCAGATCATGTGACTGGTTATAGTTTGAAACTTGTGTTATTTCATAATCTGTCATAATACATTCCTGGTATATGAAGAAAATCATGCATAAATGTCCATTGCTTCTTGTAAACAGATTTTCTGAAAGATTGTTGGAAAATATTTTTTTTTAGATTGTGAACTGAATATATTTTGAAATTGTCAAGGAAGTAAGCTATAAACTCAGGTGTAAATTTTCATTTGAAAAAAAAAAACGAACAAAAAATGCGATTTTTAACCAAAAAAAAATTTTTTATTTTCCTTATTCCTGTAAATCTCAGGGGAACACATGCTTTTTTGGAAAGTCGTTTAGTTTTTCAGGCTTGTATGATATATTCAAACATTATTTTCAAGTCTAAAGAAATTGTTCATGTAGATCATTGAAAAAAAAAAAATAAGATTGAGATATTTGAAATTAATGAGGAATGACACTTTTATGTAATTTAAATGTTTATTAGGTTGGATCATAGGGTTAACCTGTCTAATTGCCAATTTTTAAAAACAAAATATGGAGTTTTGGTTGGCAGGGGGTTAAATTTATTCAAGAGCTTTTTTTTTTTTTTTTTGGTCACTAAGTGAGGTAAATTTTCTTCTAAGTTTCACAATAGAATTGAACATATCCTCGTTTCTATCGAGCACCGTTTTCTCGGGTGAGTTACCCCCTTGACATCAACTCATTCTTTTCTTCTCTCATTGAATATATTACAAGTGAACATTTTTAATAGTTTCCTTCTTTCTTAAATACAATTTTGTGCCATGTATATTTGTAGTAGCTACCTGTCCGAGAATCGAAGAAATGGCAACTTTTATCATCATGACTATGCTGAATTTGCTTTAAGGTACAACAGCCCTCAGATAAGGGAGATAACTCTAGGTCTAACTTCATTTCTTTTTTTTAAGCTGGAGATCTCCTAAAATTAAATTGTTATATATACAGTAACTTCTTTTGGAAAATAAATAACTAAGAATTTTTACTGGGGGTGGGGGTATGATTAGCACACAAAGGGACAAAGTACCTTAAATAAAGGGACAGCAGAATTGTGTTTATTAAGCTGTACTTGACTAGTCAAAATTATGTTTCACATTATCAAAGTTTTGATTTTTTTATTAAAGACTAATAAACTGATTCAAACAGAGGACACTCTTATATTATTTATCATAAGTTAACATGAACCAGCAAGGGTGAGATTTTCTTGTAGCTTTAACACGTGATATGGTGAAGGAGATTTGATTGTCCAACTTCCAAGGGCAGGTACTCTTTTCCAGACTTATTTGAAACTGAGGCACACATAATGGATATTATATATTTTCTAAGAATTACATCTTCATGTTCAAGGTGAAATGTATAGGATAGAGCATTGCACGCAAAGAAGGCATTCATACAAAATGAGCAAGTGTTCTTGATTCCAATTTGGTCAAAAAGAGTTTATGTACTTTAGTATTATCTAGCGGTTATGGAAACATCATGGATTACTCCATTTACCTGATGAGGCTCACGGCGGGTGTGACCAGTCGACGGGGGATGCTTACTCCTCCTAGGCACCTGATCCCACCTCTTTGTATTCACTATAGGATTTATGAGATTGATCACTTTTTCATTGATCTTTGGTTGTCATCTTCACCTTTCTTAAAAATTGCAAGGTAGAAGACTGTAAAATTGTGCATTATATCGCTTCGTCACCCTCACCCTTGCTTCGTAGTGTCTCGACTCGGATGAATAACTTTGGAAACCAGTCTGGGATCTATTGTCCAGTTTCACGGTTTCCATTGTAGTCCCCATCACCTCACTCGTCAAACTAGACGGGTTTTATTTCGTATTTACATTTCCTGTCCAACATGAGCTGGATATTGATCAAAAGAACATAACATCATAGAATGTTTCACATACTTTAATGTAAAAATAAACAAGTTTGTGTTCTTTACAGACAGGGAGACAGAAACGTATAAGTACTTGTTTTACCCCTCTCCTCTCTATCAGTCATATGTACTTGTTTAACACCTCTCTTCTCTATCAGTTACAAATGCAGCCATTTGTATAATAATTCAAACATCACAATAAAAATCATATATAAGTAGGTATAATATACAATATACTCCACAGTAATCTATTGCCAAAAATACCTTTAACAGTTTATATTAGCATCAATAAATTAGTGGGAGTATTACGACTTATTTAACAAAGTCTACTTTGCATTGTCACGGGAGGCGATGGCGGCGGCTTACTGTAAAACAGAACATTTAGCGCACTATTTATTTTAGCGCAGACGTACGATTGCGCTAAATTAAATTTGTGCTAAAAGGTTTTTTCTTGACATTATATTGTTGACCAGGTGGTGTCATTGCGCTAAAATAAGTTTGCGCCAAAAGGTTTTCATTGCTGATTGCGCTAAAATATGTTTGCGCCAAATATTCTCGTTTTACAGTATATTGGCTGCGTATTTGTTGCCTTACAGAAATCCTCCAGAATTCTTCAATGTCTTGATCATACTGATCAATCATTTTATAAACACATGCACTATAACAAAAAAAATGTACTTTGGAAATCTTTTATGTAATGTGGGCTTTGTTGAAAATCTTAAAAATATGTAGGTATGCATGCATCAGTTTTAATCAAATCTAGACTTTAAAAATTTTTTTAAATATGAAAAATAACTTTTCAAATTGGAAGATTTTTGATTTCACAAACTTTAAAACTTACTTGACATACATGTATGCCATGAAACATCTTACACTTGGTCAGAATCTGTTACAACAATGCTAACATTATACTGCAGTCACACAGTTCAACATCAGATGCGTAATTCAGGAATATTGAGTCTTGGTTTTACTGTAAACAAACATTTTACAGGGATAAATATTCAGATAGGAAGTCGGTGTTATGATACTGGAGCCATAACATATTTTGAGATTGGTGAATCATACAGATTCAAATCTCTATTCTGAATACATAAATGCTTTGTAACACCCCCCCCCCCAATACCCCAAAACAAAAATCACCACATAAAGCTGTGAGAGTCTGTTCCTCACCAGAACACTGAACACATGATAGCGTCACTGTATTAATTGTTCCTAAATATTACTGTCCACTGAACTTGTTAAAAGGCGCCTAGAACGTCCTTGAACTATGACCCCGTGGAATTATGTTCCATGGCAACTTCTACGGGCTGACCTTGAACTTTAACAATGTCATTAAAATTCACTGTTGTGCCGCCACTTGTTGAGATGGGTGTCATGGCAACCTGTACATGTTGTGGTTCCGTTCCAGTCGTCATGCCAACAGTTGCCCCGGTAATTGATTGGTACATCGATACTGGTATTGTAACTATTCCTGTTCAAAAAATAGACAAAAATACACGTCATGAGAGGTATCATTACAATAAATACCAGTATTTTGTGGGCCTGATAAACTGATATGATATGTAAAAATAAATACCCGTATTTTGTGGGCCTGATAAACTGACATGATATGTAACAATCAATACGCGTATTTTGTGGGCCTGGTAAACTGATATAATATGTAACAATCAATAGCCGTATTTTGTGGGCCTGATAAACTGATATGATATGTAACAATAAAATCATTAAATTGGGGACATATCCTGCTATGAAAAACTTAAAGATGCAAAATGTACTTTCACAAACATCGCATGTACAAAGAAATTTGACTAAATCCATAGTCATATATAATTTATATATCTGCTGTTAACAAACAAGAAGAGTTTTTGTTAGTGTAATGGTCAGCCGGGTCCGATCTCCGGTGGCCAGTTGGTAGAGCACCTGACTAGAGATCCAGGGGCCCCGGGTTCGAATCCCGGTCTGGTCCGTTGCATTTTCTCCCTTCCTGTTACAGTTAGCAAGGGAAGACAACTTGGTGATGGGCCTTCTCGCATTGAAATGCAAACCAATTCAAAAGTGGCAGGTATCAATGAATACAATTTCTCCATCAAAATACTGAATTACCTTAGGAGATAAACCATCTGGGAATCAAATCTTCAAGAGTTATGGCCCCTTGAATGTACAACATAATGCCTGAGGTAAGACAGTTCATCAAGAAGATGTACATGTAACACATAGTCTAGCCATGTTTACCTGTGACAAATTTGACCTTGAACTCCATAACTATCCCTGACCTTGAACTCTACATATAACCATCCCTGATCCTGCCCTCTCTGTTCACAAATTTCAAGTCTTATTCAAAGTTACCATTCAATTTTTGATTTCAGGGTGTAACATAACACAAAGTCATTTAATATAGGATTAAACATTCTTTTTGAAGAATTTATCAATGTGTAAATTCTGGACATTTTACTCACAAACTTAATAAAAGTGCGAAGCAAAAAAAAATGTTTAATTCTTATAATTCCTATTTGTTCACTGTATGAATAATTTAAAAAATTTGAATAGTTCCGTGTGTTACATTGTTTGTTTTCATGCGCGTATTGTTACGTCATTTTTGGATTTATTAATGTGTAAATTCTCGTTTCGATTTAATTTTACCCAATCAAAACAATCGTAATAAAGGACATTGGAATTATACGTATTTAACAATGCTTATTTATCCATGTACATGTACCTTTATCTTCAAACTTCACATCAAGTGCGAGAGAAGACAAAAAGAAAACTGATATCTGTTTCAAAAGTTAAAACATACCTCCAATATGTGCATCATCTGCTAGAATGATCTGGTGGCCTTGACTGATGGGTAGGGTGGTCACCTGACCTGTTTCAGGGTTCATCTCCATGGTGATGGGCTGTGTTGCTAGGCCCGAGTTGATGTCGTGGTGAGTCGCCGCATCAGCCAGGGTCTGCACCGCCTGGGTGGCTTCCTGTTGTCCGATGTTCGGGATCTGTAAAGATCAGATACACCTTAATTAATTGGGTTATAAATAGAATCTGTAAAGATCAGATACACCTTAATATTGGTTATAAAAGAATCGTAAAGATCAGATACACCTTAATATTGGTTATAAAATAGGAACTGTAAAGGATATCAGATACAACCTCTAATTATTGGTTTATAAACTGTAAAGATTAGGTACAACTTAATTATATATATTGGTTATAAATAGAATCTGAAAATAGAGGGCCTCTCATTTTACGATATATTCATGCTAGCAATAATTTTTGAAAAGCCTCTTGCTAAATAAATTTTCACATTCATCAGTTGTCATCATTTATAAAGATTTATAAGCCCTAATAAAAGCACTTGGGAGTTTTATCTCATCAATTGAAATGCCAAATCTATTATTTCCATTTCAGTAAATCTTGCAGCATCAACCATGCATTAAATTTTCTCTGGCTTTTTCTTCTCTTTAATCTGCAAATACTGTACCCATTAGACACGGACAGACAGACAGACGGACAGACAGAAAGACATGGACAGACAGAAACAGAAAGACAGAGATGGACAGACAGACTTACAGCATGAACGACTGTGGCCTGAGTACCATCAGCTAGCGTGACCACAGACTGGGGGGAGGTGTCGATCTGTATAAAGGACACGGTCCCGTCCGGATTGTTAATCGTCTGCACCATGGTCCCCGTAAAGGCCTGGGGTGGGGGCAGGGCCTGGGAGGAGGGGCCCGAGCTGTCCTCGTTAAACACGTGAAGCAAATCCTCCCGGCCGTGGTGTTTGTAACAGTTCTTGACAATCGCCCTCAGAGCCTCCGTCCAGGACACCTATCACAGGAGGAAAACACGAAATATCAATGACATACATGTACCAGAGACTACTGTGGAATCATCATTTGGATTTACTGTGGAATCATCATTGTTCGTGAGGGACCAATGTTCGTGGATTTCGTGGGTCACTCTTACCTACGAATTTACGTCCCCACAAACATGTTTTATTTTCCTTTTAATCATTACAAATATTATGCTGTTCGCATTATTTATCAATTACCCACGAAATTACGTCTCCATGAACCAGCAAAATTTTGGTTACCCACGAACATTGGCCCCCACAAATTTTAATGATTCCACAGTATATGACATACACGTACCAGAGACTATCGTAATCACAATTACTGTAAAGGGGAAAGTGTTAGCGTGGGTTTTATTTTCGCTATATTCGCGATTATATCAACTATCGCAAAAAAAAAAAAAAAACCATCGTGAAGTGCTGTTCAGTGTATTTAGGTATATGATTCCAGCTTATAATATTTACTATCCACGAAATTTAAACCATCGCAAAATGTTAAAAGATAAAAAATCGCGAAATCAAAGCCCTTTACAGTACATTGGTCATCCATGAAGGCAATGCATACTAAATCTCAGAGACTCAGCGTTCTAGAATGTAACAGACAGACATTCAGCGTTCTAGAATGTAACAGACAGAGATTCAGCGTTCTAGAATGTAACAGACAGACGGCGGATAACCTCTAAGTGTGATGGCAAAAGAACGATATTGTTCATTAAGATCTGCATTTTCATACCAGGGGTATGGAAAAGTTTGACATTTTCAGTAAGCAGTGGTGGGCCTGGCATGAAATTGTCAAAAAGACATGTAGTACATGTAAACCAAAATCTTAAAGTGACATTGGTGTCTTATTTTGATTTTTATTCAATGTGGTTTTATTTTGATTCCTAAGTGTTTAATCAAACCTTTCTCTTTTCCTCGTCTGTACGAGCGTCACTGCGGACATTTTGCCAGGGGAGGTCGGAGGGCCACCAGGGGGGTCGACATTCTTCCTTGCCCCAGCCCGGCTTACTCCGCCCGGTGGAGTATTTCAACATTTCAGGGATGAAATTCCTCAACTGGGCCTGAAATGCCAAAATGTTAAAATTAAGTTTCATTGAATTATCTTTCTTTATAATGAATCATAAGTTGTGACCATCTATGTATCATTAAAGAGGAACAGCACATCACATCATCATGGCTGACTTTCTTTCAAAATGCAGAAGTAAGTATCAATTGTATGATCTTTGTCCTCAGTGGGTTAACATGCAAAATTGCTAATCATGAGTTTAAGTCCCAACAGGAATTCAATTTACCATGTGACTTTCAACTAAAACTTTACTCTAAGTATCTTTCAATTTTTATCCAATACAATTTTTTTGGTTCTAAATGTTGAACATCTCCATAATAAAAGTAGAAATACTCCCTAAATGTCAATACCTGCGTCATTTTATCTACTGGGGTGGGGATTCCGTCGATGTTAAGGGCAGGTAACTCATGCAGCCCTGACGTGTCCGGCTGATTGGTCGGGGCCTGTTCATTCAGCGACTGCTCCAGTTCATGGACAATCATACTCTTGTTGTTTCTCATCTGTAGTCATAGAAACCATGTAAACTGAATACAAATACACAGCTCAGCTGGTCATATAGCTCAGCTGTAAACCAAACTGAAAACAAAATTTAAAAGTGTGCATCAGCATCTTGATCACAGTTAGCTGCAATAATGTATCCTCCACTTTTTCTTTATTCTGATATTTTTGTTTTCTCCAAAAATAAAAATAAACACATTGGAGAAAGCTTGATTATTGCAGACTGAACACAGTAGAATCATGGGTAATTTCTATATAACTGGCTCTGTTGATTATGATTTCTGTGGTGTTTATCCCTCCATAATTCAAACTCAGTCAGTTTTCCCAGTTATCACTCCCTTCACTGACTGTACAGTAAGTGTGTACTATTAATAAGGACTTCCACCCGCCCTCTAGAGGCTGGGAACCCGGAACAACTCCTTCACTGACTATACAGTGAGTACCATTAGGACTTACCACGCCCTCTAGAAGCTGGGAACTGAACACTCCCTTCACTGACTATACCGTGCGTACTATCAGGACTTACCACGCCCTCTAGAGGCTGGGAACTGAACACTCCCTTCCCTGACTATACAGTGAGTACTATCAGGACTTACCATGCCCTCTAGAGGCTGGGAACTGAACACTCCCTTCCCTGACTATACAGTGAGTACTATCAGGACTTACCATGCCCTCTAGAGGCTGGGAACTGAACACTCCCTTCCCTGACTATACAGTGAGTACTATCAGGACTTACCATGCCCTCTAGAGGCTGGGAACTGAACACTCCCTTCCCTGACTATACAGTGAGTACTATCAGGACTTACCATGCCCTCTAGAGGCTGGGAACTGAACACTCCCTTCCCTGACTATACAGTGAGTACTATCAGGACTTACCATGCCCTCTAGAGGCTGGGAACTGAACACTCCCTTCACTGACTGTACAGTAAGTGTGTACTATCAATGAGGACTAACCATGCCCTCTAGAGGCTGGGAACTGAACACTCCCTTCACTGACTATACAGTGAGTACTATCAGGACTTACCACGCCCTCTAGTGGCTGGGAACCGAACACTTTGAAGGCGTTGATGGACTGACTGAGCTTCCCTGGGGTGACGCACAGCACCACTGCCTGCTGCCCGATCCGCGTGTTATACTCATCAATGGTGGCCTTCAGTTTCCTGTGTCAAGAGGAGAAGTTAAAAAGAAAAAAGGTGGAAAGATATCAACACTAATACGCATATCAATTGCGCAGCAAAACACAGTGATAGCAGAAAGCTAGGGGCAAACAATTTTGATTCGTTATAAAGGTATTCCGATTCACCCGACAAGCTCATAGTCTCATAATATACAAGTCTTAAAACTGCTGAGAATGATAATCACTTCACTGTACGCATTAATTCGTTATAAGTGTGTTCGCTGTATCCATGTTTTACTGTGACATGACCAATCTAAAGCACTGGCCCAGTGACCATGGCAACCAGAGTTGGGTGAGTTTTTTTTTTTTTATATTGCAGCAGTACGTTTCCTTCATAGAATTATTCATTGAGCAAAAGAGAAATTTATTTATTGGCTATATCATTTGTACAATAAAAATAATTATCACAAAAACTGATCTAAAATTAGAAATGTTCCATAAAATCTGAACCATCATCATTGCGATTTCTTAGGTTGATCTGCTTGATCCCCAGGGAATTTAGATTATAGCTTGATCCTTGGGGAATTTAGATAGTAGCTTGATCTACGGGTAATTTAGATTGTAGCTTGATCCACGGGTAATTTAGAGTGTAGCTTGATCCCCGGGGAATTTAGATTGTAGCTTGATCCGGGGAATTTAGATTGGTAGCTTGATCCGCGGGAATTTAGATTGTAGCTTGATCCCGGGAACTTAGATTGTAGCTTGATTCCTGGGGAATTTAGATGAGAGCTTGATCTGCGGGGAATTTAGATTGTAGCTTGATCCGCAGGGAATTTAGATTATAGCTTGATTCCCGGGGAATTTAGATGAGAGCTTGATCTGCGGGGAATTTAGATTGGATGACGGATTACAGAGATGTTAAGAGCACCAAACTATTGGAGACTGTGTTACATGGAATTCTGCTTATTAAAGCAGAAACATAGTATTAGCAAAATATGAATTTGTTATCTTGTCTGACATCAAGCATTGCTTAGCAAATCACATCAAAATTAAGGATTATCTCCCTCAGGCATAGCTCTGATCCTTCGAAGTATTTGGCCCCAATCTTTTGGCACTACATTGATCACTTTTAGAGAGTTTTACTTTCATGTTTCGGGTTTCCAACATTTCGGTTTGAGCATCACTGAAGAGACATAATTTGTCAAAATGCGCATCTGGTGCATAAAAATTGGTACAGTATGATTTATATCTTAATATGATTCATTAAGGACCCTCTATACACTAATGAAAAATGGGTTTTGTTTTTAGACACTTAGACAATTAAATCACATCAAGGTGTTAAAATATTTCATTTATCTTAGTAGTTTTTAATATATGGTATGGGTCATTTACCCCCAGGAAAAATGTTCAAAGATAATGAAGTATTGATGAAAAGAAATCACCATTGCTCACTTGAATGAAAATAAAACATGCAAATAAAGAGTTCAGTTAACTTATCTTTACCTACTGACATGTTACAAATGCTTGAACTGACTAAGAATTTGGAAAAACCCACATTACTGAATATTTTAATTTAGATCCAAGGGCAGATAACTCTAATTGCTCAAAATTACTAGTTCTTTTGTGTGCAGTGTAAAAAGGGTCCTTAAGCATGGCTCACTAAGACATATCTTAATTTGATTAAAGGCCACAAATTAAATACTTTATTAATTAAGATGTAACAATGGGACATTTTTTGTGTCTCTGACAGTGTATGTACTCGATGACCTATACTACACAATCCTACAGAAGGTCATTTAATGATGTAATCAATAACACTTCAAACGAACCACCTTCTTATCTCTAGAATCAACAAAGGCAGTGTTTCCCTAGTGTCTACAAGTTCTTCTGTCAGAGTGTTATATTAGGTTTGTTTTAAACTCATCCTGAAATGGATTGTTTTAAGAGTCATTCGAGGTGTTTATCTTAAGATCTCCTAACTAGGACAGACGTACACAACAGGATTCTGAGAGAGAGAGAGAGAGAGAGAGAGAGAGAGAGAGAGAGAGAGAGAGAGAGAGAGAGAGAGAGAGAGAGAGAGAGAGAGAGAGAGAGAGAACATGTGCTGGGATGAAGACTGAAGTACTTGCAATGCATGAATAGCTTTCTTGTAACACTGAATTCGTGTTTAATTGAGCTACAGAATGAGTTGCCTTATTCTCACTTTTACTCGTTATAAATTAATTACCGAAGCAGTCGTGTCTGTTGACGTTTTCGCTTGGACGGATTGGTTTCAAAATGATGCGGATGTTTCCGTTTCTTACTGGAAACAATGGCGGCTGCAGCAGCTACTCCAATGGGACCTGTCAAAAAAGATCATTCACTGATATAACGATCTCTACCAATGAAATCGCCCTAACGCTTTCAGGTCCTGGCTGCATCCAACATTTCAACAGGATTATTTATAAAGCTTATCTCACGATGATGCATTTAAAATTTTGATAGGAGATTTAGGAGAAGGCTTATGGCAGAAAAGATGATTGTTTTTCTGATGACATGTAAATTGCCTTCTAGTTGCAAGAACCAAATTCAGGTAAATTAAAAAGGTTTTGAACTTTTCACCACTTGACAGCAACGCCTTGAACTCTTCCAGAATAATTTTGTATTCATGGATTTTTTCCGTAATCATGTCTCACTGATTCTTCAGAGCAAGATCACAGAAATGATATCTTGATAACCTTGCAGTAAAAAAGTAGGTTGTTATGGTTCTGAAACCACTAGCATTAAAAAAAAATCAATAAGAGTAATACCATTATCTTCATATAACCGATTGTCTGTAACTTTGTATCGCACTACTGAACTCTGAAATAGACGGTTACCACATGGCTTGAATTTCACCTTTGAGCTATCACAATCACTTTGCCTAGATTAAAGGGATAATATCACTCATTTTTGTGAAATTTTTTTCTCACCCTAAATCATATAAAATGGCGAAGTAACAAAGCATCTCAAAAACGTAATCATAGTCCAAGACAAGAAGGCCCATGGCCACATCGCTCGACCTGAGTGACCTTGGTCCTGGGGAGGGGGCGGGGGGGGGGGGGGGGGGGGGCTCTCAGTAGCGTGGATTTAGAAAAGGAGATTTTCAAGTTTCCTTAAAACTGACCCAGTGGTTCTGGAGAAGAAATTTTTTATGGCAAAACTTTGATTCCCCGTTGTGGTCTTGCCCTACCCCCGGGAGGTATGAGTCTGATTCAAATTTGATTTCTACTCTATATCTAGGAAGCTTTAAGGTAAATGTTGTCTTTTGGTCTTGAGAAGAACAATTTTTAATATATAGTTCAAATGTAAAATTTCTGGAATCCCCTATTGTGCCCCATCTACCCCTTGGGGGTCATGATTTGAACAAACTTGAATTTCACTATTCAGGAAGCTTTCATATAACATTTCAGTTTCTGGTCCAGTGGTTCTTGAGAAGAAGATTTATTTTTAAAGATTTCCCCTATATAATCATATGTAAAACTTGGATTCCTTATTTGGGGGCCCATCGTACACCCGGGGGGTCATGATTTGAACAAACTTGAAATCTCCACTAAATCGGAAGCTTGTCATTATAAATTTCAGCTTTTATGACCCAGATATTTTCTTGAGAAGAAGATTTTTCAAATATTTTCCCCTATATAATCATTATGATCAAACTTTGATCCCTGATGTGGCCCCATTTCGTACCCCCGGGGTCATGTTTATTTGAACAAACTCAAATCTCCCTATATCAGAAAGCTTCCATAATTAAATTTCAGCTTTCCTGGCCCAGTGGTTTCTTGGAAAGTAGTATTTTTTAAATAATTTTATCCACCGAACAACTTAAGAACTGTGGCTCCTTGTTCTTGCCTTGATTGCCCCGAATACAGATTTTCATTGCAGCGCCGAAATTTATTTCCCCCTGAATACAGAGGGCGCACCTCACGCTGGGGTTCCTCAAAGTGGATTGCGTCAATCTAATTAGACTATTCCTCTATTGATACGCTTAAATACCATTTGCTGTAGCGATAATGTCTTGCGGCATGAATTATCTAAATTTTACTGCACAATTGATGATATGCTTTTCAACACTTTCCAAGACCATTCCGCACGATAAATTAAAGACATTTTTTTTACATTATAGAAAGTTGCTTCTTCAACAAAATGGGATAAAGGAAATATTACGTATCTACCGTGTGACCAGCATTCTAAAAATTACTTTGTTTAAACTCCATCTGATTTACACGCAAGTACTCTGAAGTTTGATATCAAAGCAATTGCTTTGGAGTTCCTCATTGGCAAATCTTTGTTAGTATTTTGGCAATCAGATCTGGTGGACTGTTTAGTCCCCGGGTCTCTACAGCCCAGTTGCTAATTGTACTATGTTACTAGCTTGAGTACGGATTATGTTTATTAATTTGCAGTGTTAAAATTAGAAATTTCATATCAAATTAAGGATTATCTCCCTCAGGCATCAGCTTCTGATCCTTCGAAGTTTTTTTGGCCCCAATCTTTTGGCACTACATTTGATCACTTTTACAGAGTTTTACTTTCACTGTTTCGGATTTCCAACATTTCGGTTTGAGCATCACTGAAAGAGACATTAATTTTTGTCGAAATTGGCGGGGATCTGGTGCATTAAAAATTTGGTACCGTATATGATTTATATCTTTCCAACAGTGCTGCTGGAACATTCCAGAATGGGCACGAATTGTGCTCTTTTGTTAGTCTATATCCTGTTTTATATTCTATGAGGCAAAATTCATCCAAAAGCTTCTACTATAAAAAGAGATAGCTCTAGCGGTGGGCTTTAATTTGACATTTCGATATATTAACGACGTTTTATCTGTTAATATTAATGATTTTCATTCATATGTCGATTCAATATATCCCAGTGAACTAGAAACAAAGGACACCTCAGAGTATTCCATGTCTGTTTTGCACTTGGATATTTTAATTGAACATAGGCATTAATGGCAAACTAACAACTCAACTTTATGACAAACGGAAAGATTTCAGCTTCTCCATAGTAAGTGGCAATATTCCATCATCACTTGCATATGGTGTTTATTTGATATGCAAGAACTTGTTCTGCGTATGATTTGTTTTTGAATCGAGGCAGGCTACTTACAAACAAGTTGCCATTACAAGGACTTTGGCAGTCACGTTTAAAGGCATCATTTTCGCAGATTCTATGGTTGTTATAACGATTTAGTTGCCAGTAGGGCCTGCCAATTGGCGTCAAATGACTGTTCTGGTGTTGTTCATAGCAATATGTCAAGACGTTTTTCATAACATCTGATTTGACTTACGTATTACTCAGTTTACCTAATCAAGACCATGGGCTCAAGGCGGGTGTGACTGGTCGACAGGGGATGTTTACTCCTTCTTGGCACCTGATCCCACCTCTGGTGTGTCCAGGGGTTCATGTTTGCCGAACTCTTGTTATGTATTATATTTAGGACTTACGAGATTTATTAGTGTTTATTATCTTTGCCTTTATATTAAATGAAAATAACAATCGAAAAGCGTCATATTTTACTTTCAGAAACATGCTAAAACCAATGAGTTTTGCACTACTCAATGCATAATCTTGCCGATTGAAACGTTAGCGCATCTCTATCCTGAAAATGAAAAAAAAATTGTTGTTAAGAACTCCTCCTCTCTACCAATAACTCCGACCAAGCTAAATAGAACTTACTTGTTGTCTGTATAGTCTGAGTGAGACCACACATTCCACTCGTATTTCCCATCTATCTTCTCTGGTTCTTTTACTAAAACAAAAAAGTCAAACCCAGATAAAAACGGCAGTGTCTTTCCTAAGAATTTAATTCTTATTCTATTTCAAAATAACTAATTTTTGTTTTGTAAATAATTAAATCTTGTTTGTTTGATTGTTTGTTTCCTTTATGTCCCTTTCGAGAATCTTTCGTCCATATTGAGATGTCAATAGCTGTACTTTAAGAGATGCAAATTTAGAGACCTGTGTATTTTTACTCGGGGCCGTAGCGGTAAGGGTTCTTAATTGTACCAACGCGCCTGACTCGACAGGAAACTTTTATTTAGAATGTCTTATCCGAAAAACCTCCAACTCTTAAACTTAAAATGCCCAGTGTTTGGCTAAAGAGAAGTCACTTTTGTTAAAGGTATTGGGTCAACACTTGCACAAGGCACAAGCAGAGCTCGAACCCACAGCCACCTAATCACAAAGTAAACGGCTTATCCACTAAGTCATCGTGACAAGTCTGTGTTGTACTATACCTTTTCGTTTAGGAGAAGTTTTCTTTTTACAGCTGTAAATCAAAAGTAAATAAGATCATTCGGACAAGATCATGAATTACGATATCAAAGATGTTCATCGGACGAAAATAATAATGTATACCACATACCAAACTCGAGACAAGGACCCTGGGTGACGAAAACACTTGTACAGGAAGTAAATGAAGAGACATAGTAATAGAACCGCAAGCAATACAGCAGGGATAAACCACGCCAGATTTTCTGGGTTGTCAAAGAAGCCGTTTCCGGAAGTGCCTGATCCGTCCGTTGGTGGCGCTAATGTTGTGGTGGTAGTAGTTGAGGTTGTTGATGTCGTGGTCGTAGGATCTACAGGAGATACAATGATAAACCTGTAATACACGGAGGGCGACTGGTGTAATAACGATAAGCTTTAACAGTGAAGGCAACCGCGGACATACCGATAAATCTGTTATGGAGGAAATGTAACTAAGAGCAGCTGTGTCGTAAGAAATGTGGTGAGGGTGGAAACATAACGTTCAAGCTGTGTCATAGAGACTAGTAAAAGCATGGTAAAGCTGTGACATAGAGACTAGTAAGAGCATGGTAAAGCTGTGACATAAGGGTAAATCTATTATATAGGAAAGATAACTGAGAACAGCTTTGTCGAAAGGAATGTGATGTTTAAAGCGGTGTCGTAGAGACTAGTAATGATATGTCACATAAAGGTCAGAGACTGTTACATAGGGTCAGAAAATTAAATAAAAAAGGCATCAATGACAAAGGAATGGTGACTGGAGAAGTTACAATAAAGCTGTGGTAAAGGGCCGTGGCTGGAAGTTGTAACACAGAGGGCAAGTTTGAATGAGAAGACTCGGGTAACACTAGAGATATGCATGCGCAGAAGCTAGACTCTCCGTGAATAAAATGACGAGTGTTGTTCTACTGTTGTTTATGATGATGGTTAATTTGAAAATTGTATCAATGACATTATTAATGCTACATTTTATTGTTGCTTCTTTTTAAATATTGAGCAATATTTAAAATTTATTACATGAATATAACTGTAAATGTAGTATCAAAATAGTGTAAATAGCCTCAGAAATAACCAAATGCACACTGTAGTGTCCAAAAATTGGCTTATCAGAACACCAATATTGGAATTAAAACATAATCTTGCAATACTTATAAATATTCATATTAATTATATAAACTGGGGGGGGGGGGTGTTAAACTTTATTGTGTGTCTCTTTTGCCCATCATGTTGAACACTTGATGATCCCGCTAGAGCCAGGAGTAAACTTGTGCAACACGTGTTCAGCACTAGTGTCATGAAGTACACGCTTTAAAATTTACAACTCCAGTAACTCGCGTCAATCAAACATGCTCAGAAATGTCGAGGACATAACTATGTCATAAGATAGGTCTTGGTCGTGAGAATAACTTTACAGGTTTGCCTCCTAAGAATATAAAATGAGGTCAGCTAACATAAAATGATAAATTTGTGACATTTGGACGATGACATTTAGAAAGATCTGTATGACATCTGTAGAGTATGCTCAGGTGAAGATAACGAACAGTAATCAGTCTCATAAAGGAGAGGTACGGTGGACACACCAGAGGTGGGATCAGGTGTCTGAGGGACACGCTAGAGGTGGGGTAAGGTGTTTAGGAGAGGCACGGGGGACACGCCAGAGGTGGGATCAGGTGTCTAGGAGGAGTAAAATCCCCTGTTGATCCGCCATGAGCCCTCTATTTTGATAAGAGTACTAGTATAGAAAGTGCACGGGGCACAGTGATAACGCTGAATAATTGTGATATAAGATCGCCCACTAGAGGTACTGTGATACCATCATGTTTGAGACTCTACGACAGCACACAATACCAAGATTATCGAAGAATTTTTAAAGCAAAGTTTTCCTAATCTAGTACTTGATATGCTGTGTCCGTGCAGTAATAGAGATAGTATTACAGCGACTAATTTTTTTTCCACAAATCACATACCAGTGATAACAATGGTAACTGGAGCGGTGTCTTTCAATCCATCGCTGTTAGCTGCTGTTAGTGTGAGGTCATATTTCGTGCCAACAGGTGCATTGCACAAATCCTGACCCACGTGAATTTTCCCATCATTCCCAACCAGAAACCCCGCCCCTGACGTAAGGGTAAACGTCACATCTTTGTGTTCGGGTTTGATGTCCTTGTCGGTAATGGTAACCTGACCTATTGGTGAACCTACTGCTGTGCATTGCGAGACAAAATACGAGTAACTTCCCTTGTCGAGTACAGGCGGGTTGTCATTGATTTCATTGACAGTGATTGACAGTTGCGTTGTGACAGTGTGCCCGCCCTTGTCCGTCGCTGTAACAGTGCAGGAAACTACATCCTGTTCCTTCCCTAAAGAATCTAGGTCATATTCCACCGACTGGGTTATTTGACCTATTTTATAAATAACACGATAGTAACGAAGTACATCAAACGATTTAAAATGGTGAAGTAGTAGTACCATAAATATTAACTAACTACAATTAAGCTTTAATTTCAATCTTAAAGGAGGAAATTTATCATGCAAGAAAGTTATGAAAACCACCTGTACTTGAATCCATGCGGAATTTACCCTGGTTGGCTCCGCAGTCCATTGTGAAAGTTTGAGAATCATAGAAATCAGGGTCCAGAACTTGTGTACCAGTAAACGGATTGGCCAAGACATTGCCTGACTAAAGAAAAGAAACGGCGATTTTCAGATTTTAGGGAGGGTGTGTGTGCACAACATTTAACTTTCTTGACTGTGACATGGAATAACGTCATTTCTTTACCTGCCCCTCTCCTGTTTCTATGGTATATAGCGATTTAACAAAGCCAGTTTGTTGTTCGTTAACGTCAGTGACCAGAAGCGTTACTTGTTTGGAAGTCGAACTCTCCCTTCCATCGTTTGCCGTTATTGTGACGTCAAACGACAGTTTATTCTGCGTGCGAAAATTTTCGTAGTCAATACTGCTTTTCACGGAAATTTTCCCAGCTTCAAAAGAAAAAAAAGACAAAATAAATCTGAAAATTGCATATATCTGGATTTCATCGGATATTATCATAAAGCTCTAATCTGTATTCAAGATCAATATATTTCAAATACGACTTTCTTTTGAGTGTGTTGGAGGGCTTAATTCTTACTAAACTACGACTTTCTTTGAGAGTGTTGGAGGGCTTATTCACAAATACGACTTTCTTTTTAGAGTGTTGGAGGGCTTATTCACATTATTGTCAATTGCACAAACCACCCTTTTACAAAATGATGATGTACTAGATGTTGATGTTTGTAAACTCTCTTTGTTTTTAATCAAAACTAATAATTATGCAGTATTTCTGTCTTGTATAGTTATTTGTACAATATTGTGATTTTTAAGGCCACTTTATTTTGAACCGCTACACATGGTCACGCACTGTTAACGTCCACTGTAAAATACGCCTGTCCCTCCGCCGGACTGAAGGTTGCTGTGTATGTGTGTGTGTCCGTGGCGTCTTGATCCGTCACCTGGACAGTAAAGACGTCTGTCCCCACGGCGGTATTCTCAGGTACCGTTATTGTAGAGGTAGGTAAGTTGTTGATAACTGGAACGTGGTTGATATCTGATAGAGAAGGAATTCAGAAATTATATGTAGACACACCTCATCAATTTTATCAAGAATTGTGGTCTGCTCAGATTGGATATTGTATATTGTTTTGCCTCGGTCTAGAATGTCGCTTTGTCATTGGTTGAAACGCGTCACGTGACTGTCGTGTATATTTCTTTAGACGGTTGGTAGTTCTATATACTGTGAAAATATATTCATAAGGATACGGAATGAATTTGTTTTCTCTTAAACCAGCATGGTATCAGATAAAGAGAGAGAGAGAGAGTTGTACTGTCCAATATTCATTCCAAGAACAAATAAATAAATAAATGTAAATATGAAATTCATTGTCATTATGTATAAATCATTCAATACGCATAAAAATATATACGTTAATATAGCTTTGGTGGGAGTAAATTGAATGCAACATTGATGCGTATCAAGGCCTATAATTTTACCTTTAAGTTTATTTAGGATATATATGGACACATTAGTGAATCTGATCTTACAGAGACACCTACCGTTTATATTGATAGTAAGAGTTTCTGGTCCAACCAGCGTGCGTCCATCGTAAGCATACACATACACATCATAAGTTGGAACTTTGTGCAACGAAAGATCTTCTGTGGCCTTTATCTTTCCATCTGAAGGCAAAATTGTATTAGATGTTATAAGAACATATATGTATGTAAATACATGTAGTAGAAAGATGGAAACAAATTACAACGCAAGCATCAACATCAACTGTGTTGCCTCTCTCTCTCTCTCTCTCTCTCTCTTCTCTCTCTCTCTCTTGTCTCTCTGCTCTTCTCTTCTCTCGTCGTCTCTGCTCTCTTCTCTCTTCCTCTCTGATATACGTCCATAAATTTCGAATGGACAGGGACTAGGAGTACAAGTTTTGTTGTAGAATATCTGACTGGAATCGGGATCCGTTGCCACGGCGCTGAAGACTTCTGTCCCAGTTGTGGTGGTTTTGGCTGATATGGCCTGTGTTGCTAAATCATTAAAAAAATCAACCAAATAAAAATTATTTCATCCTTCACTGATATATAATTCTTCCATAACGTGATTTTCGTTTAATTGGAAATAAGACACAATTGCTGTACCTGGCAGTTTATCCAATTTCGGCGGCTTGTTCGGAATAATGTTAACAGTGAACTCCCCCCATGACGTCAAACTGTAGATATCGGTGCACGTGACATTTAGCTTGTACTGGGATACTAGAGAATATTTCAAGTCCGGGTTTTCCTTAGAATAAATCGAGTATACTGCAAGAGAGAAGAGCTTAATTTTTATTCTTTCCATCATGATACTATTCGTAATTCAATATTTATCATATTATAGTAGGGTAGAATTACTTTATATAAATAAATTTTCGATAATCATCGCTATTTTCCGTCGTATTATATATATAAACGAAGTCCAATCCTACATCAATAGATTTAAGTAAAACAAACCATCATAGTAACTAATAATATATAATGAAATAAATAATTTCGATCACGAAATCAAGGACAGTTCGCGGTACCCCAGTTGTAGCGCGTTCGTTTGGTACCTTGAAGGTCTTGAGTTTGAGCCTTGTTCATATCATGGCCTCGTCAAAATAGGTAATGTTTGCTCCTTCGTCAAATGCTCAGCACCAAGAAGTGAGAATTACGGGTCTTTCGGATATGACCTTAGTAACGGAGTTTCCGTGTCCCGGCGGGCGTCGGCATGTAAAAGAACCCTGATTTCTATGGTCGTTAGCATAGGTCTGAATTTGTAGGGCTGGTGAGGGGACAATTCTCGATAGGACGTAAAACACTGAGAAAAAAATCGAAACCCAAGCCTTCACAAAAATGGTATTTTCCTATGACCATCCACGAATGTAAATGACTCATATGAATTGTATATACATAATGAAGGCGGGTGTGACTGGTCGACAGGAGATGCTTACTCCTCCTAGGCACCTGATCCCACCTCTGGTATGTCCAGGGGTCCGTATTTCCCCAAATCTTGTTTTGTATTCTGTTTGGGACTTACGAGATTGATCGCTGTTCGTTATCTTAGCTTTCATATACCTGTAGTTCCCGCTGCCTGTTTCAAAACAAACTTGGATGTTCCGGAAGATGGTATGACGTCATTAATGGCGCATGTGTAGGTTTGTACATCCGTTACGGTGAGGTCCTGTAGCTTAGTTTCCGTTGTGACGTCTTCGGACAGGTCTGAGGCTGATGGGAGGCTTGAGATATCAGGAGCCTGATAAATGTACATTGTTTAGAAGAAGCAATTTTTACAGTCAAAATACATGCATAAATAAAAATGATTTTGTATCAGTAATAATTTCACTATTAGGTTTCAAAACATTTACTCACAAAATCATATTCCATAGGGATATCAACGAATACTCAATTATCTCTCGATTACACCGATCATCGACTAAATTTTTCATAGTCGAGTACTCGTTTAAAATAGCTTTTTAGTATTGTTGAAAAATCTAAATACTTCAGTGTTTTTGCAAGTAAGAATCATGCAAGGGTAAAGTCAAACCAGTTTTGTTTCGTTTATGTTCAAATAAATCATCGATCTGTGAACATGTATCTTAAATGTATTGTTTGGTTATACTTTAAAAGATTTCATGATGGAAAAACGGTGAAATATACATTATGTGAAACTGGACCGAGTACTAGTACTCGAATAAAGCATGCGAGTATTTGATTAGGCTATATGAGTAGATCTGACATCCCTATTTTTCTGACAAAACCAGACTGATTGATTGATTGAATGATTATTTGTTTGTTTTTCATCCCGTTGAGAATATTTCACTCATATTGAGACGTTACCATTGCCGGTGAAGGGCTGCAAATTTAGACCTATGCTTATCACTCACGGCTTTAAGAATTGAAGGTTCTTTTGCATACCACACCTTAGCTTTTGAGGTCATATCCGAAAGACCCGTCATTTTCACTTCTAAATGCCGAGTTCTTGGCGAAGGAGCAATCACTACCTATTTCAACTGCTTAGGTTTGACGCAACCGGGTGCAAGCACGGGGCTCGAACGCACGACCTTCCGATCACCAGGCGAGAGCTCTCCCACTGAGCCACCGCGACCGGTCCCAGACCATATCGGTAAGACTTTCTTTACATAGAACTTTTTTAAAAATATTTAAAAATGGAATATGAAGAGCGTTTCCAACCTACAGTGTTTTCTATGACGATTTTTACGTCAGAGGATGCAGAATTCCCACACTGGTCCATCACAACAACGCTGACGTCATAGGTTCCCACCGACCACGTCCAACCAGCTTTTGGTCCTATGGTGTCTGATCGTCCAGTGAAAACATTCAAGATAGCATTGTAAAATCATTACAGAACAATAAAAGAAACAGCATATTTCATTAAAATATTCGTTTTATTGTCGTGGTTAAGGAGTTGGTACTTCCTGTAATTCATTTTATTTAATTTTTTTTTTTTTTTTGGTCGTGGAGGTTTTGGGAGTTTTTGTAGTCGTAGAGGATTTGAAATTTGTTCGTAAGTCCATAAATTAATGATCTTACCGTATAGTCTGGTTCCCGCCCCGCCGATCTTTGATCACTCGTTTTGGTGATCAAAGAGTGGCGGGGACCAGACTACTTACAGTACTTTTATAGTATTCATATCGTCCATTGGTATCGCTTCTTTTGCTACAATGTGAATAAGTGTCAGGATTTGTTTTCTTTATTGACCAAACAGCAATAAACTGAGGTATAATAGATTTTACATAGATTTCAACAGTTACGTATAAAATCAGCATTTTGCATATTCTATGGCCGTTATAGCAATTTAGTTTGTCAACACATCAAATCAATGGGTAAAATACTGTCTGACAAGTTTCATAGCAATTGTTAAGCCATTCTGTATACAATGATTTTGATTACGGATTACTCCGTTTACCTAATCTAGATAAAGTGCTCATGACAGGTGTGACCGGTCGACAGGGATGCTAACTCCTCCTAGATACATTATCCCACCTCTGATATATCAATGGGTCCGTGTTTGCCCACCCCTCAATTTGTATTTCACATAGGACTGGTTAATGTTCGTTTCTTCACCCTTCATTAATCATTACATGTTAGAAACATCTGAAACATCATTCCTTCAATCTGTATTTCACGGATATTTTAAAAGAATTAACAAATTCAGAACTTTTGTCGATGACTGTTTAATTGTACGTACTTGAAGACACGTTGAACTTGTCAATGTTCGTTGTCAGGGTGACAGAGAGCGTTGCCAGATCTCCAGGGTTACCGTCTGTTGCGGTGACAGTCATTATTGTTGTGGCGGGAGTTTTGTCCTGGTACGTTCTGGTTGTTGGAAGGTTTGTGAATGTTGGTGCAACGTCTGAACATAAAAATTACACTTTTCTTACAAATTCCTCTTACAAAATACACATTCTAAGGTAATCCGACTTTATTTTACAATGAATTTTACCAAGTCCCTCTTTGATTAATTCAAGGTTGACAAGACCAAAGTTGTACTCATTTTATGGGAGATAGGGATGGGAAAATCAGACGAGATATAGTTAACAAAAATTGAGACACATATCTTCGGCAACTGGCGCAGAAGACAGGGTAGAGTCGGGTGTGAGAATATTGTGAAGAGAGAAACCATTGGACAACTGACAGAGAACATCATCAAGAGGGAGCTGGGGGAGTGTAACAATCGACAATGAAAATATTATATGTTGGGAGAAATTAAAGACGTAAAAAGAGTCACCAAAAAGCCAAACAAATAGGGCTGGAAGTACAAGAGCGTAGAAACAATGGGAAACAGCAGAAAGGATGTTATCGAGGAAACAGCAGACAGGATGTCATTATGGGAGCAATAGGAAACAGCAGACAGGGTGTCATCATGGGAACGATGGGAAACAGCAGATAGGATGTTATCATGGGAACGATGGGAAACAGCAGACAGGATGTTATCATGGGAACAATGAAAAACAGCTGACAGGATGTCATCATGGGAACGATGGGAAATAGCAGACAGGAAGTCATCATGGGAACGATGGGAAATAGCAGACAAGATGTCACCATGGGAACGATGGGAAAAAGCAGACAGGATGTCATCATGGGAACGATGAAATCAGCAGACAAGAAGCTAACATTGATCGAGTTATGAGGAGTAAATCGCAGCCATTACAATTCCTCTTGAGGTCTCTATATTACCAGCTGCTAACATAAACCATGTATGTTAAAATTCATATCATAAATGCTGTAGTGTCTAAAATTCTGAAAAAGGTAGAAAATATGCTTCTTTTCTAGATTTCAGTCATCTATATTTCTTCACTGTTGTATTTATTGTACTACAAGGATAAATGGTATTACAAAATAACTTTGTTTTCTATTCTTTCATTTTGTTCAGGTTTGCAATTATGGGAAAGTTCAAAAGAAATACGTATGATATAGCACTTAATTAAATGTTTTCTTTTTCAATAGACCCTGTTTATACTTGCATTTGATCTTGTAAACCCGTGATCTTTGCAAAGCAAAGTAAGTCAAAGTACACGTAGTTGGTAACATTATATCACGTGAACTTTAATATAAAGAAACGTTCATCAACATCTTTCTACAACACAACTTTGGGACAAATAGAGTAGCGCAAATATGAGATGGAAACCAACTGAATAAGATACAAAATAAAATATTACTTGTGTCTATTGTGGCCTGGACAGCATACGAACGTTGACTGAAGAAGCCTGCTGTGCTCCAATCAACGGATGTTCCCACGGAAGGTGACGTCACAAACGCCTGCATATAATTCCCATTGGCGGATCCCGTCCCAGATTTATATGGAACCATGTCACTGGGTGACGTGTACCTACGATAAACTAAAACCTGAACAATTTTCTGGCATGCAAAAGGTTATAATTTATTGAAGCTACCATTTGATACAATACAAGTACATTCGTTGCGTCAACATCCTGCTCGGCGTTGTTGGTCATGAGTGTCCCAAACGAAAAGATGGGTCTGATGATGGTTTAGCCATAAATATTAGACTACTAGTATCCAATAGCATTAGCCAATTAATTATGCTTCAATATCGTTTTAATCAAGAAATTCAACTTAGGCTGTGATATAGTACTTCCATCCATATATATTTTTTTTTAAATTTCCAAATGCTTAGGAATATTAGTTACACAGTCAGTTTGGGACGTAATACGAAGTCATCCAGGGTGTGAAATGGAAATCCGTATTGGGCAAGGCGAAACCGATGACTCCGTATTGTGTCCCAAACTGACTGTGTAATGAATTTATTTCGCTGAAGACCTTTACGAAATTTAGTCAGATTTCAATCAGGCATATTTTATAAATTATTCAATTATGAAATTGAACACCATATAGGCAGGTATCATGTGCATTGAACATAATTATTATATAATCACAGTTTAAAACAATAAGATCAAAAGTAATATTGTTTGTTGAAACTGAATGTAGAAATAAATCTACATTAAAAGTATATAGGTGTTAGTTATATAAAGACTAAAACATCCCTGCACGGAGATTGTGTATTGAAATTCCGACGCATCTGTTAAGTGACGTCACAATTAAAAGGAGACCTAATATTGAAAATTTCGGGGCGTTGAATGATTCATTGGTGACATCACAATTGAAAGGAGACCTAATATTGAAAATTTCAGGGCGTCATGTGATTCGTTTTTGTCCAATCATAAATCAACGAATTTGTCTGAAGCGGGATAAAAGTACTTACCACCCGATGACGTCATTCTGTTGGACCACAATCTGTTGTTCTGTCGGGATTAACAAGTTTTGGACGATCAACTGGCTCGCTAAAGAACGAAGCACGAACTTAAAGCTGAATCAATGACCGTGAATGACACACTCACATTGGCAATACATTAAATCATATAACACAAACCTAATAGTACTGGAAGACAGGTGGAACGGGGATTAACATTTATATCTATACAGATTAGAAAAATTGGTCATATTTCCAATACTAGCAGTATGGTAAGGAATCCACATAGCCTTACAGGATTTTAGGACAAAAAGTGGATATGTTAAACAATATATTAGAATTGAAATTTTTCAAATTTAATTTATTCTGTCAAAAATGCAGTTTTAGTAGAAATAAATCTGGGAAAAAAATTAGAACCCCTGATGGACTTGAACCCGCGATCTACAGTTCAACAGAATACGATCCACTGGGCTACTTAGCTGGTCATATAAATCTGAAAAGGATAGTTTCAGCCATATAGAGTACCCCTGAAGGCTAGAATGAAAGTTAATATTAGGCTTAGGTTTAGACCACAGTTATGATTAAGAATAGAGTTAAAGTTAAGATTACGACAAGCTAAAGACTAGACTTAAGAACAAAGCTAGGGTTAGGTTAGAGTTAGGGCTAAGACAAGAGTTAAGGTTTAGGCTTGAGTTAGGGTCAAAGTTAGGGTTAAGGCAAGAGTTAAAGTTAAGTCTAGAGTTATGGTTAAGGTTTGAGTTAGGATTAAGGTTTAAGTTAGGGTTAAGGTTAGAGTTAGGGTTAAGTCTAGAGTTAGGGTTAAGATTAGAGATTGGGTTTAGGTTAGAGTTAGGGTTAAGGTGTGAGTTAGGGTTTAGGACAGTTAGAGTTGGGTTGAGGAAGAGTTAGGTTAAGGTTTTGAGGTTAGGGTTACAAGTTAGAAGTTATGGGTTACCAAGTAAGAGTTAGGCCAGTTATCGGGATTATTGAGTTAGGCTTGAGGGCACAAAAGATGATTAGGGTTAAGATTAGAGATCGGGTACAGGTTTAGAGTTAAAGGTTTGAGTTAGGGTTAAGGTTATGAAGTTAAGTAGGGTTAAGGGTTGGTAGGTTAGGATATGCAGGGGTTAAGAGGTTTAGGGTTAAGGTTAGAGTTAGGGTTAGGGTTACGGTTAGGTTAGGGTTACGGGTTGGGGTTAAAATAATAAAAAAAGGGTTAAATTAAAAAGAAAGAAATATAAACAAAAGATAAGAAAGAGTAAAATAAGTTAGGAAAAGATTAAGGAGGAGATATAAGATTAAGTTAAAAAAGAAAATAAAATTAATGGTAAG
Source organism: Ostrea lurida (assembly GCA_903981925.1). Classification (NCBI taxonomy): domain Eukaryota; kingdom Metazoa; phylum Mollusca; class Bivalvia; order Ostreida; family Ostreidae; genus Ostrea; species Ostrea lurida. The sequence goes on along the minus strand of CAJDSM010000675.1, from coordinate 6,206 downwards.
TTAGGTTTAAGGTTAGAGTAGGAGTCACGAGGGTTTAGGGTTAGGTGTAAGTAGGGGTTAAGGTTGGGTTAGGGGTCTTAATATTAAGACGTTGTGGGTTGAGGTTAGAGTATAGGGAGTTTACGGTTAGAGGTTAAGATTAGAGATTTGGGTTAAGGCTTAGAGGTTTGAGTTAAGGTTAAGTTAGGTTAGGTAGAGTTAGGATAAGGTTAGAGTTTTAGGTGTTAGCTCTATAGTTAAGGGGTTTAAAGTTGATGTTAGATTTAAAGGTTCTGGTTAGGTTAGCCCGGTATAGGGTTAAAGGTTGGAGTTCAGAGTTGTACGGTTAGAAGTTGGTTTAAGGTTACGAGTATAGGATTACGGGTTAGAGTTAGGGTTACAGTTTAGAGTTCAGGGTTGAGGCAAGAGATTTAGGGTTAAGTTTGAGTTAGATTGAGAGCAAAGGTTTAGGGTTTACAGGCTTGAGTTCAGGGTTAAAGAGTTTGAAAGTAGGATTACGAGGCCAAGATATAGGTTACACGGAGGGTTTTGAGTTAGGACGTTACCCGGTTAGAGTTAGGGTTACGGTATAGGGGTTTGAGGTTAGAGTTAGAGTTAGGGTGAGAGATAAAGGTTAGGAGTTAGGGTTTAAGGTTAGGCGTTAGGAGTTAAAAACGATCTAGGGCTAGGTTTGAGTTAGGTTAAGGTTAGAGTTTAGGGCTAACCGGTTAGAGTTAAGGTTAGACATTATCGCGTTAGAGTTAGGTTTAAGGGTAGAGTTATAGGTACACGGTAGGTTACAGGTTAGCATAGGGTTAAGGTTGGGAGTTAGGGTCATAATTAGAGTTTGGGTATGAGGTTAGAGTTGGGTTACGGGTTAGTTACAAAAAAGAGATTGGGTAGAAGTGTTAGAGTGGGTTAAGAAGTTAAAAGTCATAGATAGAAAGAGAAGTAATAGAAGAATCAATTATTAGAATACGTTATTCACCCGTTAAGAAATTTCAAGTAAGACTTGACTGGAGGAGTAGGATAAATGAATCTTATAGTTGAATTTAGGGTGTGCGGTATCAAGTCGAGATTCTACCGGAAAAACTGAAATGAAGTCATGTCGTCTCTTTGTCATTTTTACCCGTTTGTATACGTGGAGCTTTTTATTGTAGTGAAGGTCTAGTTTAATACACAGGGATTATCGAGAAAGAGAGTATCTACATGGTCGTATAATCTCTGTAGAGTATGGATGAGGTTTAATGAAGTGTGAAGTCGGCGCGGGTAGGTATAGAGCTATACCGATGTAATATATTAAAATTCAAGGTATGTAAGTTGTAAATATGACACAGAGTCAGTGATATTACTGGTTTGGTGAAGGAAGCTGGTGCATAACTTCAATAAATATGTATGAGTCGTCGAGTCAATGTAATGGACGTGTGATATACCTTTTCACTATTGAGGTTAAGGATCAAGACTCATACAGTCCTTAAGCAGTAGGTTTTCATATTGTCGAATAATTAATAAATCGTTGAATAGGACTTGTGATAGTTGTATCCGAGTTCACGAAGTCGTCTTGCGATGAAATTACACAGTGTTAATTATGATGTCCATTGAGGGCATGCCTTTTATTTCATGTTTGTAAACAGAATAATAAAATTTCCCCAGATATAGAAGTTCTTGTCATTTATCATAAATGATTAAAGTCCTGTGTTGATAATATTATTAAGATATTGGATAGCTCTGCAGAGGTTAGGACAGAATCATTCCTGAAAGGGTGTAGAGGGCATCGTTACACACTTCAAATGCTAATTCCCTCCGTGCCAACCAAATAGCATAATTCGTACACACACCGTACCAGCCAGATATACCGCAATAATTCCGTACGCATAAACCCGTGCAACCAGATAACCGACTGCCAAATATCCGTCCACAGCATCACCGTGCCAACCAGTTTACCCCATATTCGGCACAGTAATACCTGTATCAAGCTACATGTAGATATCCCTGTATCAAGCAGCACTATACCCGAATCAGCTAGGTACCCAGTATCAGCCACATCATACACGTATTCAGCTAGACCCCCCAATATCAAGCATCACATAACCCGTATCTACCAGAACCCACCAGTTTCACGCCGCCTATTCGTATCAGCGGAGATCCCCAGTATCAAGCACAGCATATTCCGTATCAAGCGAGATCCCCAGTATCAGCACACATACTTCCGTATCAGCGAATACCACCAGTATCAAGCACAGCTACGCCCGTATAAACCATGAAATCCGATGATTCAGACAACATTTAAGCAATGAATTTCATTTATTGAAAGATTAGTCTCATAACTCACCGGTTGTGCTACAGATTTGATGAATAAAACTGCGCGTTAAGCAAAATTTGTTTGCACACACGTTGCAGTTATGAGACTACTAATTGGGAGTTTAATATTAATAGTCCTTTTTCCAAACTTATCATTGGTACGGTGTTGTTTTGGATAGCAGATACCTTACGTCAGTCAGGTAATCGCTACCTTTTTCCAGTATTGCCTAGTCAACCAACCGACGTTTTTCTTTCGGTGACAGCATCTGCTTCCGGATAATCGGTTCTGGATGACACTTTGTTCTAGGGTTATAACTAACCTGGAGTACGTTACTAGTAACTTGTTATCCCAGGCCTGTGAACACTGTTTGTTTCAGCTTCCTGTGTCCTGGTAGTTCCATGGGTATTATTTGCCTGGTCTAACCCCCGGTGTATTAACTTGTGTGTTCTTTGCCAAAACGTCAAACACCCTATGTTTTGGTCAAGACCCCTCGGCCTCGTTCTTTTCCTTATCCCCAGGCTTCCCGGTCAGGCTTTTCCTGGTTTTTGGCTTACGTCGCAAACTTCTGTGTCTGTTGGGTCAAAACAAACCTTCACTGCCTAGTCTCTTCATCCCTGCACACCCGAGCAAGCGTCATCTCTAGTAGTGTTATCTCCTGTTACTGCATCTACCTCTTTGTTAGTGTCAGCAAACCAGGTTTCGGACTCTGCCCCTCTTTCGATGGGTTTAAGAAGTGTGTTGGAGATTTTCGTCAGTCTTTTCGACGTTTTTGCTTCATTTTCTTCTCGTCTTCGCAGCCTTGGGAGGATAATGCTAGACACCTCACCACCCCTTAGTGGCTCCACTTCTTCTACTGTGAAAGCTAAACATGAGGATTGGGATGATGTTGACCGTGTGTCAGTAGCTCTGGTCGAGACATCTGTCATGATCGTGTGTAGTTGACAAAAAATGGAAACAGCAGTTGAAACAAAGGTGGCTCTTAAAACTCTTCGTTTTACCAATATATTGATGAGGAATTTAGAATTAAACAGTATGCCAGGCTAGGGGGCATCTATTAGCTGATTTATTGTTGGAATTCTGCTCATGTACCGCGTACACTGTAAATTTTCTTGATCGAAGTTGACGATCTTTTTTCCGAGAAATGGAAGCGGTGACCATGCAATCTGATCATGTTTTAGGCATTTTAAGACTAAATTTCGCTCTAAAGTAGGTTTCTGACATACTTTGAAAACTTTATTCAGTGATGCGATTTGTCCTGAAATCGTCTGGGTTACATAAATATATGACTTACATTTGCTTTATGTGCAGGATTGGATTATGTCGTTACACGAAAAACGTGCCGGATTGGACCTCGCATTTTGGTTCTGGATTGGAACACTTTCTTAACATGTGGTGCTTTTTATTTACAGATCCAGCCAAAATGGCCAATCAGTTCTGACTCTGCTTCAATATTTGGATATTTACCTTAACATTGATCACTGGCAGACTGACAACTACATTATATGAGTAGCGTCTGATGACTTTGCTGCAAATCGTCAAACTTCTTTTCTTATGTGTAATTACCAGCTAATCGCACTGCTTACTGGTGTGTATCTCCCAGTTGTCGATACGCAAGGCATGCATGCGTATGCAGACTTTTTAAAAGCGAGGCGCCAACTCTAACAAAAAAGTTGTGCTGCAGGGTTAAACGAAGTCTCGTTTAAAGTCATCTTTTCGCAAATTCCTCTAAAGAATACGGGTCCATAGATGACCTTGTTTTGGATTACAAATTATACTTAGTCATGAATGGACTGATTTGTTTCTCTACCTTGTTAGACTGTCATTTTCTACTAGATTTGACTACGGGTAATCCGTTTCTTATTTCCGACTAGGGCTCACGGCGGGTGTGACCGGTCAGCAGAGGATGCTTACCCCATGGCACCTGATCTACCTTCCGCTTTTGCGGAGGTCCGTGTTGCCTACCTCGATTTTGTATAAGTTTTTTTTTGGATTAGATACGGTTTGGACACATGTCTAACTTCGGCCTTTTGTATGGTTATTACTGATGTCCCAAAACTACAGACTCTAACAAGACATTGTACAATCATGAGAAACCGTCCATACAGCATTTACATGAAGAATCACGAACAGGGTTTTGGATGAATAAGGTAGACTATCGGGATCTTCAAACAAAAGATTCAAATTTAATTTTCCAAATATGTTATCTGTTTAGATGAAATATTTGAAATGTCGATGTACCATGAATATTTGTATCAGGAACACACATGAAGAATCTTGAAGATTTCTTCTATATGATCATATTGATAATAGTCCTTTAAAAAAGGTAAAATGTTCAAACCTGACAAAGAGAAAGACAGCAGTGACAACCTGATTTGTGAAACTGATCAAATACAATATAAACAACTTGAACTTGTAATTTATTGCCAGATATTTAAGAGCAAAAGAGATGTATATTACAATATGTCTATAGTTGAGATCAATAAAGTTAAAACAAAAGATTGTCAATATTTTCTTGTAAAAAGTAAAAAAAAAAAAAAGTAGCCTTTGATTTAACAATGACTAGTAATTTCAGACATGGTGATACTAGTGCAATGTAGTTTCAATAACATTAGAGTTTTTGTTCTTCATCATGTGTTCGGTGTTTGTCGCCAGCTGAATTTTCCATTATACGAACACGACAACTGGGCATATGTGTTGAGCTCTGCTCGTGAAAGCGCCGGCGATGTCCATCAGGTTATCCTGTCTTGAAATCCTGTAGACAACTGTCGTGCACTATATTATTTTGGAAATCAGGCGCGGATTCAAGGAAGGCGTACCGGCGTACGCCCCCCCCCTAAAAAAAAAAAAAAAAAAAAAAAAGAGAGGAGAGGCAGAGTGAGTGAATTGTAGGATAAAGAGAGAGAGACAGCGCAGCGCGCACGTACACTGGCGATTTGAGGGGCGGGAGGGGCGCACGCCCCCAAATTTTCAAAGCATTAGGGTACTCGGGGATTAATATATACACATTTAATGTGCAAATACGCCTGTATTAGCTTGTAAGAAAGCAAGGCTGTATACCAGTGGGGTGCACTGGGTGCCCGTGCACTCGCCAATTTTAATGAGACGCTAAAACCTCCTCGGCTTTCTTGGGGGCTTCGCCCCTGGAACCCCCTACCAAGCCATTCTGATCCCTCTTTTTTAAAAGGGGGCCCCCCCCCTAAACACCCTCCAGACCAATGAAAATGCTAAATATCTCAGCTTCCGGGGCTTCCGCCCCTGGCCCCTACCAGGGTCCATCCTGGATCCTATGGGGCTTAATTAAAACACCCCCAGACGCAATGAGAAATCTGAATTTTTTGCTTCCGGGGCTTCGCACCTGGACCCCCTACCAGGGTTATTACTGGACCAGCTGTGGACCTGATAGCAAGCCTTTAAATCTATACTTAGTCTTGTGCATCAACCCCCCACCCCAAATGGAAATTCCTGGTTACGGCCCTGGAGAGGGTGTAACTTACCTATTAGGGGGCTAATTATATGGTTAATCTTACTCCTAAATCCTAATTCAGGAGCTGCCCTGAACCCACCAGGACCTTGCCCTGGACTCCACTGGGGGCCTTAGAGCGGCCCCCAGACCCAATGCCTCTGAGGAAATCCACGCCCCCCTAACCAGAATTCCTGGATCGCCCTGGAATGGGTGCATTTTTTAAATGCACCTCTGTCGAATTTTGGAGGTAGTGGATACCTGCTATAAGTCTTTGTAACTTTGTAGGTTTCCCAACCTGTGTTTTTAAAGGGATATGGACACGTTGTTTGAGGCTAAATTTTTATGTTTAAAACGCTTAAAATTTTAATGTTTTAACGCTTAACCAAGCAATGGAACCA
>CAJDSM010000674.1:11964-22287 GCA_903981925.1 Ostrea lurida | reverse complement strand
TGATTGTACATGGTTGACAGGGAAATAAATAAACGTGAGATCGATGATTTCATGTACATGTAATTATTTAAGGCAATTAATAAAACTTCTACTCATTGTTTATTTTACAATAATATATTAATTAAGTTTAATACTTATAAAAATTTTCAATGTAATTTCATGAAATTTTACCTTTATTCGGCAATTGTATCTTCAACAAATAAACAACGCGATTTTTCTACTTCGATATTGGTCAGCGTTTTTAAAGGTGTGAATTTTTCGACTTAAATTTTGAGATGCGTGGGGTAGTACATTCTGTATGTAATAGAGTCATTATAAACATTATTCCAATATGTATACAAAACAGTGATATTTGTCTGATCCACGAAAATTGATGCCCACGAATATTGATAAAACCACAGTATTCTGTTAACATACGTTTGTAAATGCACCTGAAGCCATGTTTAGAAAAATTATTTTATACAGAGAAATTAAGTAATGATTAGAAGAAAACATTGGTTATTGATTTATAACTCAAAGAAAAAAGTGGATAAGATATTGTATATTTATTATGTCTGCAGTGCTGATTTTGAACAAAGAGAAAAAGAAAAGGCAAGGATAGAGAAGACATTCACTCAGAGTGATAAGAGACTGGGAGAACTTGTTACTGGTAAAAAAAAGAAAATATTGTCCAGTTTTGTCACATACAGATCAGTAACTTTAGAGTTACCAGTGGCTGCATGTTTGTCTATCATTTAAGATTCACATCCAACATGTGATTTTCATTTTCTCTCACAATTCTTGTTATTGGAAAACTCAACTGCTTTGTGAATAATGCTAGAATAATTGTGCTTTCATATCATGATTTGATCTTTTGTCATGAGAGCCAAAGACCTATTTTGTATTATCAAATGTGTTTGTGATATTTTGTAAGGGTTGCTTTTACACCTGTGTATTTTGTACTTACAAAGACAACTATGAAGATCTTGCCCAGATCACCCAAGACTTTAGCACCATCAGTAAATCAGTCAATGGTAAGTTAATTTGGTTTCTTTCAATAAATCTGCACAGGTAAATTTGAACGTTATTTCTTCGGTTAACATTTTATGGTATGGTGAATAATTAAAATCTGATCTATTGTACATGAAATTTAAACTATTTTGGCTCTTGGCAGTGATTCACAAACATTATTTCCTACATGATCGATGTTTTGATACTAAAGTATGTTTGTGTGCGTGAAAAAGAAACAGGAAGTACTTGTTTCAAATAGAAAATATCAACTTTATTTTTAAGGAGTGAATGTCAAAGTTGTTTGTATTGTCAGGGTATATAAATTTTTAATGGAAGCATTTGGTATTAAACTTATCAACCACACAACGGAAATTATCCCCAACCTAGATATATGTTCCTGATATTTCTGTAAATTAAAGATATATCTGTAAGATAAGAGGCGCTTTATCTAAAGTTGGCAAATCATAAAACAGTGAAACCAGGAGCCTTTGGACTGACATATAACATATTTACATACATATTTACAACTGAAATAACAAATAATAATAATCAACAGTGAAGAAGATGTTTATTATAAAGCTACCATGTATAAAAGATTCATTTCCGTATGAGAGTAAAATTATTTGAAAGAAGTATTAATATTGTAGAAAGGCAAGTTATTGTACTTTTACTACATAAATGATACAAATGAATATAAAATAATTTGGTATGCATAATACATGTATATATAGCAAAATATAATTAAATCACAAAATAAATTTTAGTGTTTCTATATATTTATGCTCCAAATAACTTTCCATACAGAGTGAGCCTCTTTTAAAAAAGATGTAGATAAGTTCCTGTATATGATATCGAGGTAGCAAAGACAGAACCTTAACAGATGTAAATGTAGTTGGACATGGAATTTAATTCACTATGAGACAGATATCTTTTGGATATCCTCTATGTATCTTGCAGATGCCAGAGAAAAGATAAAGAAAATAAAGGACGACCTCAGCAGTTGTAAGACCCTGTTACATTGTAAGAGGGATGAGTTACGGCGACTTTGGATAGAAGGCGTAGAGCAGAAGACAATGGTGGCCATGTTGGAGCAAATGTAAGTTGTTCATTTCACTGATCCTTCACACAAAGTCTGGAAATTGTCACTTAGAATCTTATGTCTGCCCATCTCACTGCATGTCCATGCTAGAGTTTTGTCATGGAAATGATGCTTGTAAATGTCAGACCCATTGGTTTCCTTTGACTTGTGAGTGTTTCAGGGCAGGGCTGTCATAGCACATTTTGGGACAGGGACCAGGTTCATTGAGATTGGGAAATTAGCGTAATTTTGAATCAAATTGGGAAATTTTCACAGAAATAAATTATAACATAGATATGGAGTTTTTCTTAAAATCATGTTAATAAAAGTAATAAGTAATTTCAGGAAATAAATGACCCTAATTATCTTTATGATATAAGGCATATATTTGTCATGAAACAGTTTAATGGAGACAATATGCCAATTACATTACCATTTTTGTTTTCTTATTTACTAAATAATGAGGGTTGGTTAGATTGGGAATTTTCACTTGCAAATTGGGAAAAAATGACCGATTTTTGGATTGGGATTAGGGGCCAAATATTGGACCCAAAATCAGGTGGAATGACAGTCCTGCAGGACCATTAATCAAGGTCATGTGGACAAAGGCTCTATGTTTTTCGTGGCTAATCAAGGATTGGAATAGTCATTTTAAGTCCGACTTTGATGGGTCAAGTTAGATAACAGTTTTCCTGCCACAGCTTGTCTGCAATTGATTCATTTACATATAAATGTGTGAATTACTGGGAATTAATTCTTGTTTTGATTTTAACATTTCCATACATTTATATTGTAGAGAACAGATCAAGGAAGTCCCTACAAAGCTGGATAATCTCCTGTTGAAGAAGCATTATCTTCATGGAACAGAACTGGTTGTTAATGCTGGTAGGTGAAGGAACAGAACTGGTTGTTAATGCGGGTAGGTGAAGGAACAGAACTAGTTGTAATGCTGGTAGGGGAAGGAACAGAACTGGTTGTTAATGCGGGTAGGTGAAGGAACAGAACTAGTTGTAATGCTGGTAGGGGAAGGAACAGAACTGGTTGTTAATGCGGGTAGGTGAAGGAACAGAACTAGTTGTAATGCTGGTAGGGGAAGGAACAGAACTGGTTGTTAATGCGGGTAGGTGAAGGAACAGAACTAGTTGTAATGCTGGTAGGGGAAGGAACAGAACTGGTTGTTAATGCGGGTAGGTGAAGGAACAGAACTAGTTGTAATGCTGGTAGGGGAAGGAACAGAACTGGTTGTTAATGCGGGTAGGTGAAGGAACAGAACTAGTTGTAATGCTGGTAGGGGAAGGAACAGAACTGGTTGTTAATGCGGGTAGGTGAAGGAACAGAACTAGTTGTAATGCTGGTAGGGGAAGGAACAGAACTGGTTGTTAATGCGGGTAGGTGAAGGAACAGAACTAGTTGTAATGCTGGTAGGTGAAGGAACAGAACTACATGTAGTTGTAATGCTGGTAGGTGAAGGAACAGAATTAATTTTTAATGCTGGTAGGTGAAGGGAAAGAACCACATGTAGTTGTAATGCTGGTAGGGGAAGGAACAGAACTAGTCGTTAATGCTGGTAGGTGAAGGGAAAGAACCACATGTAGTTGTAATGCTGGTAGGGGAAGGAACAGAACTAGTCGTTAATGCTGGTAGGTGAAGGGAAAGAACCACATGTAGTTGTAATGCTGGTAGGGGAAGGAACAGAACTGGTTGTAATGCTGGTAGGTGACTGAGTACAGCAGTGTTTCTGACAGTCGTATTTTGTATGCCTTCCATGTTGGGTCCTCTTAGGGAGTATTACTCCTACTAGAGAAGCACTGATTTGAATTAGCTGACTGAGAATTATTGTCGAGTTTAAATTGTTATCTTATTTTACACATCATTGTCAGGGTTCTCATTAATGCAAGAATCTGCGTAATATACGCAGCAAATTGATCAGGGACGTAGCATTGTTTAAAACGGTGCATCTGCGGATTTGTCAGAGGATGTGTCCCGGATAGTGTCAGAGGAAATTCGTGCGTTTAAAAACTTCCGAGATTTTAGATGTCCGGATCAATCTGCTTATACTGAATCATAACTTCTGGTCAAGAAACGAAAGTGAAACATGAGTTTTCATTACCAAGAAACTTCTTATTCTTTTAGTACACGTGGACATGCTTATGAGGTATTGAGAGAATATTACTTAGTGACAGGGTTCTCACTAGGATTTTTAAAACTTGAGTCCTTGGAGTCATGATTTTTAGAAAGGTTGCGTCCCAGCTAAATTTGACGAGTCCCAGAACAATACGGCTGAGTCCCTATTTACAACTGTAGTACACTCACATCAAAACAATAATTTTTGAAACCAAAAAAAATGTTTTTATTGCAATAAATGAATAAAAAAAGATATGTACACATGAAAATGTACATAGCCACAATGGCTGCCGAAAGTGTTACTTTGTCCAAATTTATCGTAACAAGAAATAGATAAATCACCTAGTAATATTCTATTAATACCTCATAAGCATGTCCAAGCGTACTAAAAGAATGAATTCATAAGAGTTTCTTGGTAATGAAAATCCGCTTCACTTTTGTTTCACGCGTACTTAATAATAAGAGTTTCTTGGTAATGAAATTGGTGTTTCACTTTCATTTTTCGACCAGAAGTTATGGTTCAGTATAAGCAGATTGATCCCGACATCAAATTCTCAAATTTCTTCGCTATCCGGGCTGCTTCCTCTAACAAGTCCGTGGACGCACCGTTTAAACACTTGTGTCCCAGATCAATTTGCTGCATATATTACGCAGATTCTTGCATTAATGAGAACCCTGTAGTGATTTATCTAGTTCTTGTTACGATAAATTATGAAAAAAGTAAAACTTTCGGCATACATTTTTGTTTCATTTATTGCAATAAAAACATTTTATTTTATTTTTTTCACATGTGAGTGTACTACAGTAGTAAATCGGGACTCGGCCTAATTGTTCTGGGACTCATCAAGTGAGAATCCTGAATGTGTTGTTATATTATTAAAGGCTATAATCATTTTTTAAGTCGCCAAACTGGAGAATCAGCTGGTTGGAGTAGAAGCCCTGAGGGATTTAAAAGCAGAATTGATTACAAGAAAAGAGGTAGAAAAAAGTTCATCACAAGACTGTTTAGCTAGAATTTGTTCATTTGATATTTGCTAATTTTTTATTTGGACAGATTCTGAAATACTTTTATGTAACATCAACAAGAATTTCATCATTTCAAATGGTGCATGAATTCCTTGGTATGGTTTCTTACAGCAATTACACGAGATTCTGATCGAGGAATTAAACAGACAAATCTACATAAAGTCACAATCCCCAAATTTCTCCTCACTCCAAGGAAAAAAGAGCAGCACTGCCCAGAAACAAGACAATCTGAAAAGAAGTAGGCTGCTTTCCAATTTCTTTTATATACCCTAAACAATGATGAAAAATCATTCTTGTCACAGAACTGTGTAGAGGTTCATGTTTATATGAATAATTGTCATTTGTAGAAGGAGTGAATGGTATCCCTCCTCCAGAAAAAATGGAGTTTGGTAAAGAGGTCAAGGAGGATTTGAACTCTAACCCAGAGGATGACCCTACCCACTTTATGGCCATTTTAGTAGAGTCCCTGTACATGCTGAGAAAAATACCTGAGGCAGCAGAGGTACGTGTACAGCCAGAGAAGCTGATAAAGCTAGATGTTTGAATAATAAGCAACCATACTGATCTGATACATACAGAAATATGAAGTTTAGTGCTCACAGAATGATGTACATGTAATTAAAGGTAGAGGTGCATGCAGGTCTCACAAACATGTACACTATATCACACTACGCTCATGAGCTTGTTGTATAGAGTGAACATGGAGATTTACATGTAGTCTACAGAGTGTTTAGAATTAAAGGTTATATGCATTGTAAAAAAAAAATTTTTTTCAAGGAGACTGATGATTTTGTGAACAGTTTTATGTACATAACAAAAATTGAAATAAACACAATCATGAATCAACATAAAACTTTGTACTCTATGAGCATTTTCACCCAGTGATTTGGGTTTGTAATCTTTGCTCCTTGTGAATGATCATTTTCATCCAATGATTTGTTTGTAATCTTTGCTCCTTTTGAATGAGCAGTTTCATCCAATGATTTGTGTTTGTTAATCTTTGCTCCTTGTGAATGAGCAGTTTCATCCAATGATTGTGTTTGTAATCTTTGCTCCTTGTGAATGAGCAGTTTCATCCAATGATTTGTGTTTGTAATCTTGCTCCTTGTGAATGAGCATTTATCCAATGATTTGTGTTTGTATTCTTTGCCTCCTTGTTGAATGAGCATTTTTATCCAATGATTTGTGTTTGTAGTTTAGAAAGTTATCTTTTGCAGGGACTAAAAGTGAGAATCCAACCAGAATTGTCAGCCATTGTAGCTCGGACTTCACAGTACATACTAGAGAGGTTAGAGGAATTTAATCCTATAAACAGAGATGTATTGTAGCATATATCATGCATAGATCCAAAATTGTTTGGGGGGGGGGGGGAATTCCGGGTAAAAAAAAAATTTTCAAGGGGATCTCTTACTATGTATATTTTAAGGGTCTAAATTTTCAGTATTTTATAGCTTTATAGCTCAAATTCCATAAGTTTGTGTGTTAACAAATCAGGAGGAGGCCCTGCCTCCTGGATTTACGTATGCCCATATTGCCAAGAATGATTTTAGAATGCCTGTCTTTGTCTGTGCAGCACATCTAACCATGTGACTGTCTTTGTCTGTGCAGCACATCTAACCATGTGGACAGCTCGAATCAGTCCCAGTGTCTGCTGGACCTGCTGGAGAACATCTTCCATCAGTTCCGCTTCGTCGCCCACATGCATAAAGTCGTCCTGAGGAATCTTCACAGAATTATCGTAAGGCTTCTACACACTAAGATCAACATATATTTGTATTAGAGTTCACCTAGTGTCTCAAATTCTGTCTAGTTTCAATATCTGTCTTATGGTGAAATCACATTAACATATAGAAAATTTTCATTACTGTTGTGCTTATAGGAAAGATTGTGGAAGGCAATATTATATATTTGCTTTTAATTCTAATATCACATGTCAGAGATGAAAAAAAAAAATTGAATAATTACACAAATGAAGTTTCTCAGAAGTAGCTGATGGATATACGGTTAGAAATTTCTGATGTGACTGTAAACTTTTCAGATGTCAGGTGTTTTTACTGTAAGAAACCTTTCCTTTAGTTGTACATGTAGTAGTGAAATAGTGCCATCTGACTTTAGTAGTGTTGCATTGCAGTTCCAACACCATTGCAAAATTTCAATTGCATTGCCCAAATGTTCATTTTTTTTTCTTTTTTGGTCACTTGTCACTAAACTTTGTTTCTATTTTTCACAAAAGACAACGGGAAGCCAAAGGGAGGTAACTTGTGTACCCAGTCGTTTTTGGAATGCCCTGTTATTTTTATTTGTTTGTTTGTTTCTTTTCTGTTTTCTTATTTCTTTCTTTCAGATGCCTCTTTATCTAATTGTGTAAATTTTATACTTTGCCTGGGAATTGACGTTAAGCTGTATGATTGTAAATCTGTTATGATTGTTTGATCTTTTGGAGAGTCAATTGTATTCCAGATACTGCAGCATGGCCTTAAATCTTATTGAGCATAAAATCATAACTTCTCAGGATTGCCTGATGAATTTGCAGAACAAATATCATAGTTTAACTGTTTGTTTTTCACTCTGAAATCTTTTCAATTCTACTTGTTCTGAAGTTAAAATGTTAACTGTAAGATAATTTGAACACACACTTATACCTTTAATAGTAATAAGCATGGAATCTCTTCACATCTGACAAAGAATGCATTCTGACAGACTACGAACTGTTTGATATGTATCAATACTTATTTAATTGAACAAGAATACTCCACCCACAAATAGGGAGGCAGAAGGCATGCTCTAGTCCCCACCATTCTTTTTCAGAATTGCTTGTCATGTAAGAGTAAATGTATACATGTATATGCTAGAATAAGTTTAAGTTGGGTTGGTTTTTTTTTTGGTTTTTTTTATTAGCAGCTGCTATAGTCGAGCTCACTTTGATAGTTTCAACATGGTTATAAATGGTTTATACAGAGAAGGGGGAACGGGGCGGTATTTTCCCATTAACAAGTTTAAATGAATATGGACTTTGCAATGTGCTAGTCATTAGTGAAACAATTTAATGGTGCTCCACCATTTTGGTATTGATTTCTCACTTTGATTCATGAGGTACAAGTAGATGATTATAATGTTAATGTATGAGTGCTAGAATATGGGGATTTTGAGATGATTTTAATTCATATTCTGAAGAAATAAAATATATGTAGTTAAATATCTCAAATTTGGACAGAATGGTTGGTAATTCTGTTGTCCTGTTTTGTTTCAGGTATCTGGGGTTCCAGTGCGACAGGAGTGTTTGTACGACATGACAGATGTTTGGTCTAAGATACAAGCTGTGGTGAGGCTTTGCATTATTCTGGATTCATAAACTAACCATTGTCAACAGGAAAGGCCAAACAAAATAATATGTGTGTTTCCGGTTTCCCGACCCTACCTAATTTTGGGATGCTGATTTCCTGACCCTAACATTTTTTTTTTAAAAGAATTTTGTCAGGGAAAAAAAAATAACAAAATTCCCGAGAAAAAAAAATTGGTTCTGGTCCGACTGTTATTGTTCTCAAAGCTGGTTCCCGACTGTCTCATGTAGACGTCTATAGATAATCAGCTGGGAACCAGCGTAACAACAACATGGCGGCATCCAGTGAGCAGCACATTGGGCTGCTGGTTGTGCATTTTCATAAGTGTGATGACTGATCACTTGCAAACCGACAGTTAAAGAAATAATATTAAACATTTTAATGTATTAATGATGGTTTAAGAATCAAGGAAAATAAATGGTACTGGTTTTCAGATAATACGTCTTTAGAAATTAGGGTTCCGGTCCGACTGTTATAAATCCCAAAGCTGGTTCCCGACTGTCTTCGCAAAAAAAAAAATTCCCCACCTACTCTACCTATTTTTTCTGGTATGAAACAGGAAACACACATATTATTTTGTATGGCCAAATCAGTCTCCATCTGGACCACTCTGTATACCTAATTATTTTGACAAAAACTGCATGATTTTCTGTTTTGTAAAACAATGTAATCTTTTATGGAAATTTTCAGCCGAGTTGTTATGAAGTTGACTTTGCAATTCATTTTTCCAAATAAATTGTAGATTGGTGGACATTTTTAGTTTGAACTCATAGTGATATGTAAAAGATGTAGAATTCTAAAAGAAAGAGATGATTTGTGCAAGGCGGAGTTATGTTTTTGTTTTGATGTTGTTAGGTGGAGTTATGTTTTCGTTTTGACGTTGCTAGGTAGACGTTATGGTTTTTTTGTTTTGATGTTGGCAGTGGAGTTATGGTTTTCGTTTTTGACGTTGCTAGGTGGATTTATGTTTTTTGTTTTGGACGTGTAGGTGGAGTTACTTCTGAGGGAATATCTTGATGTGGAAAACACCTCGTCCTCCAGACAGAGAGCGCCCTCTAGCTTTGATGAACCCAGCACTGATATCAACTCATTCTTTGCTAAAAAGAGGCCAGCAAAGCCCAAAAAGGTAACCATAGTAACAAAGGAAAACCATAACAACCAGACAGGCTAATCATGTTATGACATAGCTAAAAGGGATTTAAAATGAATAAGATACGTGGTATTTCTAAACTTGAAATTCATGGAATACATGAACTTATCGCTGAAAAAAAGAAGTTCAAGATTTGAATCTTAGGTCCAAATGATCTGAAAATTGATGTTAGTAGCATTGTATTACTTTTCAACATGATTGTTCATATTACATATCCGAGTTTTTTGATTTTGTAGATGGCATTGTTCCGATTTGATGCTTCGATTCATGCCATCAGTACTAACAGCTATGTGGATGATAGTCGAGCCTTTGATACTGCAAGTCTTTACAGAAATTTCTCTAAATATAGATATGAATGGCCATGCAATACTGTTATTGACATCTGTTTCAATTGATGAAATGTTAAATTGTAGGGGGATCTGTTCAGTAGCTCATTATTGGCCGAGATGGGTCTGGAGAAAAATCAGATGGTGTGTAAACCCAGTGTATACAATATTACAGGTACAAAATACAAGGTGTTGTATCAGCCATGTGTATACAAATTACAGTTACAAAATAAATATATATCCTAACAAAATACAGGTGTTGTATAACCATGTGTATATTCTCTGGGT
>CAJDSM010000674.1:0-11939 GCA_903981925.1 Ostrea lurida | reverse complement strand
ACTCTACCTATTTTTCTAGCGTATGAAACAGGAAACACACAGTTTAATTTTTATGGCCAAAACTCAGTCTGCCATCTGGACCACGTCTGTTATACCTAATTATTTTGACAAAAACTGCATGATTTTCTGTTTTGTAAAACAATGTAATCTTTTATGGAAATTTTCAGCGCTGCAGTTGTTTATGAAGTTGACTTTGCCAATTCAATTTCCAAATAAATTGTAGATTGGTGGATATTTTAGTTTGATCTCAGTGATATGAATTAAAGATGTAGAATTCTAAAAGAAAGAGATGATTTGTGCAAGGCGTAGGTGTTATGTGTTTTTTGTTTTGATGTGTTAGGTGGAGTTATGTTTTTCGTTTTGACGTTGCATAGGTGTTGGAGTTTATGTATTTGTTTTACGTTGCTAGGGGAGTTACTTCTGATTGGTGAATATCTTTGAGGTGTGGGAAAACACCTCGTCCTCCAGACAGAGAGCGCCCTCTAGCTTTGATGAACCCAGCATCTGATATCAACTCATTCTTTGCCTAAAAAAGAGGCCGCAAAGCGCCAAAAAAATAATGATGCTAACCATAGTAACAAAGAAAACCATAACAACCAGACGCAGCTAATCATGTTATGACATAGCTAAAAGGGATTTAAAATGAAATAAGATTACGTGGTATTTCTAAACTTGAAATTCATGGAATACATGAATCTTATCGCTGAAAAAAAGAAGTTCAAGATTTGAATCTTAGGTCCAAATTGATCTGAAAATTGATGTTAGTAGCATTGTATTACTCTTTCAACATGATTGTTCATATTAATATCCGAGTTTTTTTGATTTTGTAGATAGGCATTGTTCGCATTGATTGCTCGATTCATGCCATCAGTACTAACAGCTATGTTGGATGAATGTGTCGAGCCTTTGATACTGTAAGTCTTTACAGAAATTTCTCTAATATAGATATGAATGGCCATGCAATTACTGTTTCAGTGGAGGTCCGTTTTATTTACGTTCATGGTTTTACAATTACGTTTCCACCCCCCGCTCTTATTACTTTTTGAATTTCAAAGCACAAATACCATTTCTATATACCAAATGTAATCATAAAAGAACAATAGATTCCGCACCGTTATTCAAGCGATTATGTTCAGATTGCCATGACTCGGTATTCACGTTGTAAAAATCCGACGAAAACGTATTAAACCCCCAATTATTCAATGTTGATCCCATTAAACAGCTCGTTCACACCTATTTTTTCCTGCACAGTTAGGAAGTGTGGAAATTCCTGGGTCTGTTTAGGGGATTTAGTGACCTGCTTGACTTGATCACGCTTCGACAGAATACAAGGCTAACACCCATTTCTAGAATGCCATCTAGATAACTATATGCATTGGATGTTCCTTTAGAAAATGCACTACCTCCTTAGAAATTATACTTTCAGATTTTATCTCTGCCGTACAAAATGTACGAAAAGTTAAATTCTCAACTTTCCACAAGCACGGTGTCTCCTTTCTTACTCCTACATATAGATGCATTAATACTATCATTGGTTATAAAAAATAAAAAATTTTTGTGTGAACGCGATCTATTGGACGATACAGCTTTGACAAAGCGTTACACACCCCCAACTCGGTCAGGTGCATTCCGATTAATTTAAATTTAACATTTGGTCAGCAAATACCGTGTGCCTTGATGTCTCTGTGGCTGCATGGTTTGTACGGATACTGGGATTAGTTGGACGCCTTGAACTGTTCAATACAAATATATCAAAGGTGATGTCGTTGCTCTGGTTAGAGGGCATTCGTATGCAAAATATGACATAGGTCAGCCTTTGATCTACATCACCTACCTCTTATCGAAAGCCTTTATAGTCGCTATCCCATGACAATCTAGATAATAGTACTCAAGGAAATTTAATCCTGAATCCGCCTGTAATTTTGATAATCTAAGACACATATGCATTACCTTTGTTAGAATTATCTGGGTATTAAACGGCTTTGACAAAACTGCGCGACAATTGGTTGTTTATCTCGCGCTATTTCTTTTCACCAATTTTAAATTAAGTGATTTACCAGTTTGGCAGTTCCAAAGAGTGTGATCCTAACTCTCCTATAGACATCACAGTCATTAGGTGAACATACAGACGCTTGATCAACCGCCTGAAGCGACTCAATGTGGATTGTGCACGGACCGGCCGCTATCTTACCACAGTGGATAATCGGGAGTTTATTTTTTTTTTTCAAGTAGATTTGATTTGCTTTGTTGGTTCTCAGTGCTTATCTCGTAAAAAGGATAATGTGTTG
The DNA here is from genome assembly GCA_903981925.1 of Ostrea lurida. NCBI lineage: Eukaryota > Metazoa > Mollusca > Bivalvia > Ostreida > Ostreidae > Ostrea > Ostrea lurida. Next base: position 9,651 of record CAJDSM010000674.1, on the reverse strand, counting down.
TCGAACATGGAAGACGATCTGGGACAAAACGCGAAGAATGTCATATACCGAATGTTGGAATAGAAAACGGAAACGGAGTGTTATCAAAGCGAAAGGTGGAAAGAAAATGCATCCAATGGCAAGATTAGCACCGCACCCGCCCTTACGGAAAGTACACCGTTATTGTACAGGATTGGATTGTATTACTACACAAGAATAAAGAAAAGGACCGGAACGAAATTAATTATAGAAGGATTACCTGGGCATTTTAAGATAAGATATAATCATGTGTCAGCGTGGCATAGTCTTTTAAATCAGTTAAGGAACTTATTAACAACCCTCCACATATGCTAATGTTCAGACTGAACAACGATTACTCAGTTTTTACGATCTTTATTGACTGGAACACCAAGCATGTACGTCTATTGCTGAGTGGCACTGCCGAGATTTCACCGTTTTTTTATGCGTGGAGAAAGTTAGACACCACGTAAAAATAAACTCTCGAGAACTTCCTTAACTGTATATTACAATTGTTCCAATGCCTGAACTGATTATAATATGACTTAGCGGAGGATCTGTTCAGTTAGCTTATTATATGGCGCCGAGATCCCCGGGTCTGGAGAAAAATCAGGATGCGTGTGTAAACCCAGTGTATTAGCAATAATATACAGGTACAACATACAGATATATATATATCCTACAAAATTACAGGGTTTAAACCCAAGTGTATACAACTATACTGCAGGTACAAAAAATACCTTACTTATTACCTATCCTCCAAATACAGTGTGTTTAAATACCCATGTGTTAATACAAACAAGTAAAAATACAGGAGATATGTAAAATGTAATTCCAATGTTTTAAAACAATTAATATAAAAAAAATACTGCCAGTATGTAATCCCAACATTAATCATGTATGTGTATTCACCAAGATGTAAAATCAGATGGTATATAAATTTAATGTTTACAATTATATCATAAGTTAGATATTATACAATTATTGCTGTTTTTGAGGTCAATACGATGATTTAGATATCTGAGAAGTACAATATTCTCTGAGCCCCAAGGGCGAGGTAAATATTTTACTTCGAAGGTGTCTAAATCATCGTATTGACCGATAAAGCAGCAATAATTGTTTTATTATATATGATTAAATGATTTTTTTAAAAAAACATTCAAGATTGTTCTTTGTTTTAGTTGTAAGGAGGTGAATCGATTGATCGTGGCAAGTTGGCTGAGATCCAAAATAGTAGAAGTCAATAAATCGTAATATTCGCCTGGAGAGTCACGTGGAGGTGATTATGAGGAATTATTGACTTCTACTTTGTTGGATATCAGCCAATCAGGAGAGCTAGGAAGTATACAATCATATAATTGATACAGGAATATCAGAAGCATTTGTTTTTTTTTATTTTTATATTGAAGTCAAAAATTAAATATAGGATCTCCTATGGTTTGTGGGTTGATATGATATATGTCCAACGAGGTGTGTGTTTTCTGTCCCCGAGCCTTGTTACCAGTATGCATAGAGAAAAAGTGCCTATTGAAGAGAATATTTCTATTCAGTTGTAAATGAAGTTAAGCAAATTAGAGTATAAATCTTCATTATATTAATATTTTCCTTTTAAGAATATACGCTAATAATTCAATATTGTTGAGAAATTTGCTCCCTAACATGTTTCTACAAAAATTACGTACATTTTACTTAGATCTGTGACATCACAATTAGCGTAGGAAAGCACAGTGTAATAATTAGATTTTATGTTATGAGTGTTATGAGTGACATCCACGAGATAAAGAGTAACATTGATAAATAGAGGATACTATATTGCGTGATTATATATTTGCTCTATCAAACGAGTTGAAATGGTGTATTTATTCGCGAGGCTTGCTAAGTTGTGTTAAAATCAACCTACTGTACTTGCACTTGTTTACAGTCGTTCAGACTCGGGTGAGGCTCTAGACCATTTTGTCAGATGGTCTAAATAGGCCTAATTATGTATTTTTGTGATAAAACACTATAGCCTATACAAGTTGTTTATCGTGTGACTTTAATAAATATTGTTGTAAACAAAAATTTCAACAAAAATTATTGTATATAGAAAGGATATTGAAGCGGGGATGATCTCAAAAGTAGTTCGGACCGGAACTGATCTATCAAACGGGCGTTTGATAAAGCTATGGTTTATCAAACTAGCGATATGCACCACCAGAATGAGATAAATGTTGATATCATATGATCCATCATCATCAGATGAGTAGAAGACGAGATCAGCTGTGGGTATCGGACAATGATGGTTCGTAGGATGTGATATTTTATGTTAGATTTTAAATTTATATTAGGTATGTTGTTTTTTTTATTTCAGCAATATTCAAACCTCTGGAGTTATTCATAAGAGAAATAGAAGATGCCATTGCTTGTCCAGATGGGTAATAATATTTATGGGGTTTTTTGGACAACAGTTTTGCAAATTGGATCCATCTATCAATTTAACATATTGTCATAAATTAATGTGATTAATTAATGTTTGATTCATATTGATGCAAGCATTGTATTTCAATGAATATGTCTTACTCGTAGCTGGGAGTAAGTCATATATTGCTTACAAGTAGCGGTAGTAAGACTGTAATTCTTGCTAAATTGTTCGTTATTTTGATATATTTCTACAGGAGATCTAGTCTCCAGGCTTTTGTGACAGACTTTGTCCAGAATATTTTTCTTGGCCAAGTTCACTATACAGTGTCTACCAGCATTGGATCAGCCACAAAAGGTAGGCTACAATTTTCAAAGTACTGTATATTTACTTACATTTGTACATATTTGCGAGGCTTTATTATCACAAAATCATTTTTGTTGATTTATACAAGAGAAGAAACTTTAAATCGCAAATGATGTTAAAATTCACTGGTACATGTACCATACTTTTGTGAGTTTAAATTCTCCATAATGTTGTGAACAGAACCAGATTTACAGTGTTTTTGAAATGTTATGAAGTGCCTTGTGAAATCATGTATTAAAGAAAAGAATTAAACTTTTAGTTTGAAAAAAAAAAAAATGAATTGGGTAAAAGAATGAAAATTATAGGTCAGTGGGAAAAATTTGATTGAGTTCATTTAGAAATAAAGTTTCCGATCAAAATATGACATCCTAGATCCTTAGTAGTGGTAGTGATGAACACATCAATAGAACATATGAACATTGTTGTTTTGTGAAAACTATGTAGATCAATGTTTATATATTTTTATCGTATTTATTTTAAATATTCATTTAATAGTATATTTCCACTTTTAAGATTTAATCCGCTACTACAAAAACCCGCAGAGTATGTATGTTTCTACACTCACTAACAATAAAATCATATGTCTGTCACACAAATATCTGTTTATCACCTGGTTTCTTCGAAGGTTTCATTTTTTTAGACATGTTTTCAGAAAATTTAAATGAAGTGATGAAGAGCTATACATGTTATTGACCTCTCAAAAACTTCAAATTTTATATTCTTTAATTTTCATTTGGATTTACTTGTATATGTTCAATCTTATCAAAGCTTTTTTTTAATCAATTTTAAACAGATTTGGAATTATTTTGAATTATTTTTTCTTATTTATTTGTGGCATCACAAGTGACCCATTTTATCAGTATTTACACTTCTCTCTATTTTAATTTTTCAAAAGACTGAAAATAAAAATAAAAGGAAATCATTATGGTGTATGTTATTCCATTGGAATACGATCAATAGACCATGGAAAATGTTTACTTTTAAAATTATTATTGATGTAAGGCTATATCACCCAAACAATTGAATCAACTTCTTTGTTAAAATATTTGACATGAAAAGCCTTATCAATCCACATGTACTTTTCTAAGTCAAATAATTTGAAAACGTCAAATTTGCAAACATTTTTCAACAAAATATGATATTAAGTGAAACATTTTTTGGGAGGCCAATAACAGCTCTTACTGTACATAGTCCTTTCAGGTGACAGATGTGCGATGACATGATAATATTAAATACTTTTTTCCTTATTATAGCACTGTAATCATTATTTAAGACTACATGCTAATTTATATTCATGTTTATTTTTATGCAAGAGAATATCTATGTACCTAATTTACTTCTGCTAATTTAAGAAAAGGATATCTTTTGTAGGCTTTTGTGTAATTCTTTGCATGATATGGCGATCTATGTGATTTTTAAAAATATTTTCCTGTAGTGTGTAAAGTTGTTTTTTATTTATTATTTTTTTTTTCTTTTGATAAATTCGTTGAATTTTAAAACCAGCAGTACAGCTAATATGGATGATACAATTGATTTAATCATGTGATTTGTGACTATTAATAGTATTCATACACTAGAAAATTTGTTTTATGCAAACATTATCTTTGTGTTCTTAGTCGTGTTCAGTAACTCCAGATGAAATTGAGTACATTGCTTTGATAATACAGTTGAACTTCGATATCTCAAACACTGATATCTCGAATACCATGGTTTATATGTCGAACTGATTTGGAGGTCCCAACCACCTATTTTCTTAGTATTTTTCCCCCCGATATCTCAAATTCACGGATATTTCAAACTTTTATTTGGTCCCGTCAAGTTTGAGATAATAAGGTTTTTACTGTATTGTATAACTGAGAGGAAGTTGCTGAACTTGATTGAGAAACACCTCATCTGAGAATTTCTTTAAATCTGTGCATGATATAATATTCTCTTACCTTATCTAAATTCTCTTTCTTGTTTCGATCCACTGCAGTGGATGAGGAAGACGAGAGTAAGTGTCAGCATGTCATGTGACTGTCATGTGACTATGTACCTGCAGATCTGCACAGTTTCTTTTCAATGAATGTTTATGTTCTTATTGGTTGTAGCATAAATTAACATGCAAAGAAGTAGAACTCTTTTTTTATTATTTTTTTTTGTGACCATTGCTTTGCGTATTTTGTACATTGCACTTGATGTGTACCCGTATGTAGTATATATGAATATATCTATATACAGGAAATAAGGAAATATTTATAAAGTTCGTGTTAGAAAAATAACTTGCATGTGAAATATTTAAAAATTATGTTACATAAACATATATAATGTATATCATCTAAAACGCACAAATTCCAACTGACGAACTAAACCCCTAGATGGATAAAACCTGATTAATCTTTAATGTGGAATGAGTAAGATAAAAAAGATATTTAACAAATCATACTTACCGTATTAAATATTTATTACCTAACTCTACGCAATCTAACAAAATATTACTTAGAAAAGTATAAAATGCCCAAATGGAAAAGTAAAATGAGCATATGTGTAATTGATATTACTCTGGTAGATCAATATGCTGCATTTCATTGATTTCTTTTGATTTCATGATTGTGTTATGACCAGTTTGGTGTTGTTTTGATGTGAATTTACACTAATTGTTGTGTTGTTTTTTTTTAATTTAAAACATTGAAATTTCATTAACGTGTGTTGTTATATTCAACATTTCAGATGTTTGTGCCGTTCTTTTGGAGTCCGTATGACAAACATTTTTTTATACCGTTTTTAATCGTGTTACAGGTTTTGACGCTTTACGACACGTGGTGGATCACAAGATCCAGAAGGAGCTCGGAGTCGTTAAACCACTACTGACGGTAAACAAACATCAATTTTCTTCTTCTTTTGCAGATTTACACTACTTACATTTTCCATCTAAAATCAAAACCTTCGTATGTAAAATTACCAATTTCAGTGAACAATTTTTGAGAAATTATGCCTTATTGTAAAGAAAAGTGAGAAAACGGAAATTAATGTGCTGTAAAAGCTTTCAATTGACTATACAGACTGAATGTTTCATTTGACTATACAGACTGAATGTTTCTATGCTGAAGATGTATGCACCTATAAAGTTACATGTAAAAGAGTGAAGTTGATGAAAAATTCATAAATGTATTTCACAGAGTACAGTGACAGTGGACAAAAATCTACAAGAGCTAAGAGAACTGATGCAGGATCTGCCGGACTATGCTGATCAGTTCCTGAACATGATCTGTAACACACTGAAAGAATACAGAGACACCTGTCATTCAGCATACAGGGGTAGGTAACTCTGCAGATCTGTGTTATTCCCTTTGAATTCCCTCACCAACCCCCCCCCCCCAAAATAAAAATACATGTAATTAAACAAAAAATATAGTCCTCTAAATCTTCACTTCTCCAAAAATCTCAACTGCACCATCACCAAAATGATAAGAATGATAGATTAGCAGATTATTCAACAAAAGTTTAAAAATCAATATTTTGATATAGTAATATACCTCTTGTTGTAGAAATTGTCCAGTATGACTCGGATGAGAGACGAGTGATCAGTGCCATGTGGGCCAAAGATGAAGACATCAGTCGATTTCTCAGGTCAGATTGAACAGGCTTTTCTTTTATTGTATACATACACATAACACGTTTTATACGCCTGTTATAGATTGGACATATTATGGTATAGCATTGTCCAGTTGTCGGTGTGGACCTTGTAGGCAAGGTATAGACCAAACCAAAAACTCTAGGATCTCACAACATGGTACATGATGAGAGGAAGATGCCTATTGTTTTTCAAGTTCAGAAGCACAAGGTCGAGGTCATAGTAACGCTTAGTAGAAAAACCTTGCATGCAGGATACAGACTGAACTGTAAACTCTGCGATCCTACGACATGGTACATTTGATCACCATGATGAGAGGAAGATGTCTATTGTGTTTCAAGGTCACAGGTTAAATGTCTTAAAAGTCGTAGTATCAGTTAATTGGGAAACCTTGTGAGCAGGACTATTAGGGCCAGGACCGTCAAACTCAGTACACGTACTCCCCATGGAGGATGCCTTTTGTTCTACAAGGTCAAGTTTAGTAGTATTACATACAGTCAAACCTCGTTATCTCAGACTTGATTGGACCAAGAAAAAAGTTCAAGATATCTGTGAATTCGAGATATCGAGGGTAAAATTACAAAAATAAAAAAGAAGGGTGGTTGGAACCTCCAAATCAGTTCAACATAACCATGGTATTAAAAATATCAGTGTTCGAGATATCGAAGTTCAACTGTAGTATGAAAACCAGTAAGCAGAATACAGACCAAACTGGTGGGGCAAAGAATGTCGAACCTGGCACAATACACTTTATACCCAGTGGAGGATGCCTATTGTTTCTCAATAAGCATAATAATGAATAATCACACAAAGGACAGCGCTAACTCCACTAAAATATAAATCCCACTAAAATATGGTTTTTCTTTGTAAAATCTATGAGCATATATGCCATGTTGGCATTGCTCTTGGTGTTATACATGTATGGAAACAATGTCACACTTAAACACTCATACAAACTGTCACACTTAAATGCTGTGTATGAATCAACTTAGTAGTGCTTTAAGTAAAAACTGAAGGTGGGAAAAAATCAAAAACACCATTTTGATCAAAAGGAGGTCATAACTAGACTTTTTAATCATGTGTGGTATTGTTATTTGCTTTTTAAAGATTCATAAAGGTTCACATTAATTAATCTTATATGCATTTTTTTTCCTTTTAATTTGAGATACAGTTTTATATAATAATGTAAATTTTATTTTTATGTGACTAGTTTCAGTTATGAAGTCAGGTAGATTGTTTTATTGTTTGTGCACAAAATGTCAATCTAATGCCAAGGCTTATTCCCTTTTGAATCTGCTGAAGAATTTCCCCCCAACACTTCCCTCATTTAATAATGCACCCATCACTGTTCATTTAATCAGAAGTGATCTGTGAGAGTTGTAACAAAGTAATGATGTATGTACACTGGATTTTCAGAGACATAAAATGTCATTCTCAACTCCTGATTTTATTATCACCTTTTTCAATTAATAGAAATTTTAGAATTCAAAAAAATTTGTTTATATTTCTCATTTTGTTTATGGAGTGTCCAACATCACATCCATTTTGTTTGTTTGTCAGATCCTTACCCAGCTGGCGGTCACTTCAGTCGGCCAGCGGGCAGGAACTAGCCAGTGAAGACGTCTGCTCGGAGGAGGAAATCAAGGCCCTTAACTCTAAAGAGGCCCAAATACTCATCAGCAATCTCACCTCATCCGATGCCATGATTCAGCATCACCGACGTCACCCAAATGATGACTATTGCCAACGTGCATGAAAGTTTGGTTGTAATATGAAGATCCTATATTAGTAACATTTTTGTGTAAGACAGTTTACATACTGTAAAACAGGAATATTTGGTGCAACACATTTTAGCGCAATCAGCAAGAAAACCTTTTGGCGCAAACTTATTTCAGGGCAACAAAATTTCTGGTAAGACTTTGATATTTTATCCTGAAATTTTAGTGCACAACTTAATTTAGCGCAATCATACATCTGCACTAAAGGCACTAAAATAAATAGTGCGCTAAATATTCTCGTTTTACAGTATTTATTTAAGACTCATTATATCATTCAAAAAGCTGTTTGGCCTTTCAAGATAATATTGTAATTTTTTTTTTTATTTCATTAAGTTTCATTATTATCTCTCTTTAAATAGGAATGGTTTTCTAACAGAATGAAGGATTTTTCCAGCTCTTTATCTGCCAGATCTGCTACAACCGCTGCAGACATTGCTGCATCGGTAAGTCTTCCATTTGTTATTGAATAATCTCTATCTAGTCTTATTGATAGGGGAAGTCTTCCACATTTGTTATTGGAAACAAGATTTTTATAAATCTCTATCTAGTCTTATTGATAGGGAATAGGGAATGTTTTATTGAATGCTTGTGGTACAAGGGTTTAAAGCTTTACTGAGAAATTTTAAACAACAAAACTTTTAGTCAAATTTTATGCTTCCCATAAATTTTCGGGGTAGCACATAGTCGCTGTTACGTCTGTCTGCCCATCCTTCCATTTGAGCTGATATCTTCTAAACCTTTCATCAGATATTGATTGAATTTATCACAAATGTTCCTTAAGACAAGAGCTTGTGAACCAAGGGCTTTCAAGGTCATTTTGAAAAGGTCAAGGTCACTCAGAACATACAAATGTCCTAAACCTTTCATCATAATTGATCACAAATATTCCTTGGGCTGGGCACTTTTTGACCAAGGTCATTTTCAAAGGTCAAGGTCAGACATGTATATTGACAGTTATTGATCGTGGTGCAAGTCTTTCGTCAGATGAAGTCATTCATTGGTTAGATGCAGTTCGAGGAGCATCCATCAGTTTTACTGATATTCTTGTCTGTATGAAGTACAGATCCTGAAGCATTCTAAGATACCAGCTGATTGCTAACACTTGGGAATGGAGCTATTCCTACAGAAAATGAAATAGTTGCAGATATAGAACAAATACTATGGCCCCATTTTCATTTTCTTTAAATCGGTCTCTTTCACCACTAATTTTGTAGACAGAGAGATTTTAAAATTGTCATATTTTCTTGATAAGTTATATACATGTGTGAGTACATGTAGTTTTCCAATATGATTTATTTTATGATTTAGTTTACAAAAAAATGCAAGAGTCTGGCATTGAAGTAAAGGATTTTATTTTATCATTCACTGCTGAAATGGTATTATAAAGAAAGTAGCTGTTAACTTTATTGGTTAAAATTGATTTCATTTCAAAATTTGATTTTATTCAAGCATGAAACCTTTAAAGCTTTTTATCATTAAATGAGAACAGAAAATATAAA